>JAODAL010048655.1:0-28814 GCA_025379985.1 Phyllomedusa bahiana | reverse complement strand
TAGGGACTTTGTAAGGGAAAGTGATTTATTTAGGAGTATTTTTTATTCCTCATATACATTATCTCATAAAAGTAAGTACACATTTTTGGAAATATTGTATTATATCTTTTCATGGAACAACACTCAAGATGAAACTTTGATACAATGTAAAGTAGTCAGTGTGCAGCTTGTATAACAGTATAATTTTGTTGTGCCCTCAAAATAGCTCAACACACAGCCATCAATGTCTAAACCACTAGCAACAAAAGTGAGTGCACCCCTAAGTGAAAATGGGCACATTGTGCCCAATTTGCCCTTTTACCTCCACGATATCGTGTGACTTGTTAGTGTTGAAATGTGTAAACAATATAGGACAGCGTACACTGGGCGGCCAGAAGATTTTCAATAAAAAATTAGCTCTTTATTTAGCATCCATAGTTAAAATTCCAGAAAAGGCATTATAGAAGGAGTGATAGAACACCCTGTAAAAGCACTGACGCGTTTCGGGCGCGATCCGCCCTTAGTCGTAGCAAAGTACCAAATGAAACACACCGCTTATTTATACGATACACCAATAGTGGAATACATGAAATCATTTCACTCACCTGTTGGTATGCTCCCGGTGCGCAACTCGTAGGAAACATGATTTACCGGAAGTGACGTATCGCTAGACACTAAACAAACGCGAGATCCCATATGAAAAACCGCGTATGCGCACACGCCACCCATGAATACGAGCTGGCACTGGCAAACCAGAAAAACCTGCAGGTGTGTTTAACATTAACCATTGCAAATATACCCATTTGAGACAAATAATAACAATAAACTTAAAGGAACAAATACAAGAGAAAACTTATTACTTATAACTAAGCATTAATAATGGAACATGACCTCTCTCCTGAAATTAAGCCCATGTGGAAATGTAATTTTCAAAGAGAGAATCCAAAAGGCTTCTCTGTCTCTAAGCCTGTTCTCTAAATTTCCCCCTCTTTTTTGTTTAATAATTCTTTCAATGCCAAAGACTTGCAATGTTTTAACATTGCTGTTATGGCATTCAATGAAATGTTTTGCTACCTTAGATTTCGTACGCTCTGAAGAACTAGTTAATTATTAGGTAAGCTGGTGAGCTGGCTTTATTCAATTTTTTACAGGCTTGTTAGTGTTACATGGTCTCAGGTAAGAATGGGCAGCAGGTGTGATACAATTGGTGTTATCGCTCTCATAAGAAGATTGCCAACACCCTGAAGCTGAGCTGCAGCACGGTGGCCAAGACCATACAGCGGTTTAACAAGACAGGTTCCACTCAAAACAGGCCTTGCCATTGTCAACCAAAGAAGTTGAGTGCACTTGCTCAGCATCATATCTAAAGATTAGTGCTGCCAGCATTGCTGCAGAGGTTAAAGGGTTGGGGTCTGCCAGTCAGTGCTCAGACCATACACTGAACACTGCATCAAATTGATCTGCATGGCTGTTGTCCCAGAAGGAAGCTTCTGCTAATGATGATGCCCAAGGAAGCCCACAAACAAGTACAAGTAGTCTAAGGACATGGATTACTTGAACCATGGCTTTAATTCTGATGAGACCAAGATAAAGTTTTTTTGTTCAGATGGTGTCAAGTATATGTGGTGGCAACCAGGTGAGGAGTACAGAGACAGGTTTGTCTTGTCTACAGTCACTGCATGATTACTGCTGGCTGTGGGGAACTACAGTTCTTTGAGGGAATCATGAATGCCAACATGTACTGTGACATGCGGAAGCAGACCAAGGTCCCCTCACTTCTGGGCCACAAGGCAGTTTTCCAACATGATAATGACCTCAAACACACCTCCAAGACAACCACTGTTTTGCAAAAGAAAATGATGGTAAAGGTGCTGGACTGGCCATGCATGTCTCTAAACCCTATTGAGCATCAGTAGGGCATCCTCAAATGCAGTGTTGGACTGAGTGGCATGAAGCCCACCAGTGGAGTTGATACTTGGGGCCCAACCTACAGCTACTGTACTTGGTTGCACACAGTGGTGCAAATAGAGCAGTACAGCAGTACTCCTGTCAGGGGCCCTAATCAAAAAGGGGCCCACTGATATGTTAAAAAATAGGAACTAGTAATGGCTGTATGGGGCCCTGAAACGGTTAATAGATCACTGATGGCAGCCCTGGTTGTAGATACTGCATATGACTTATGCACTCTGCCTTTCTGCCTGAAAAACAGCTCAAGACCTGCCATGCCCAGGGACCCTCTGGGGGTTCCCCTTGTTTCTCTGTTGGCCAGTCCAAGTCTGCTCAGATGGAAGGTGGAGGAGCACAAAGTCTCTAACATCCACCAGCTCTGTGATGTCCTTATGGAGGAGTGGAAGAGGATTCCAGTGGCTGTAACCTGTGAATCTCTAGTGATCTCCATGCCCAAGAGAGTTAAAGGGGTTGCCTTACTACATTGATTCCTCTTACCTCAGTCCTGTTTTCTTGGTTTCATTTTGAATTCAGGGGCGTGTTTACTGGCTTCCATTAGGCTGCAGTAGAAGCCAGGACTGTAGCTATAGCAACCAGTGCTGGCAGCCTATCAGGAGAGATCAAACAGGTCTGTAGCTATAGCGACCTGAGGAGCTGATGCAGCCCATACAAGAGGAGATATCTAGATATAGGTAGGATACTGTTAATGGACACATATCGCAAAGTGACTTGTTTTTGCAAGATCTTTAACATAAAAAGCGATCCTTGTAGTGAGACAACCCCTTTAAGACAGTGCTGGAAAATAATGGTGACCACACAAAATATTGACATTTTTGGCACAATTTGTTCATTTTCACTTAGGGGTGTACCCAGGGGCATAACTAGAGAAGCCAGGGCCCCAAAGCAAACTTTTGGATGCCCCCCCTCGCCACCTCCTGACCACGCCCATGTACCAGGACATGCTGTTAATAATGTAGATAATAAAATGGGGCAAATACCTAACCATACTTTCTCACCAACATACTGCTACCAATCAAATCCCACTATACTAAGACCAGCATTACCAATACGCTATTACATAAGGACCTGATTATACCACCAAAAACACAACCAAAAATTTTACCACCACATAGTGACTGAATAATATCCTACACATTTTAAACTGATCAGTCTACAACCAATACTGTCTAATAATAATAATAATATTATTTAAAAATTTATAGTGACCATATAGTGGTATATACCAGTGTACACAGGCTCTGCAGACTGTTTTATTACCTCCATAAGTGACCATATAGTGGTAGACACCAGTGTAACACAGGCTCTGCGACTGTATTAAACCACCTTTACAGTGACCATATAGTGGTAGACACCAGTGAAAAACAGGCTCTGCAGACTGTATATTACCTCCATACAGTGACCATATAGTGGTAGAACCAGTGTACACAGGCTCTGCAGACTGTATAAAAACACCATACAGTGACCATTATAGTGGTAAAACCCCAGTGGTAAACAGGGCTCTGCAGACTGTATATTTCCTCCATACAGTGCCCAATATAAATGGTAGAACCAGTGTACACAGGCTTGCAGATGTAAATTACCTCCTTTACAGTGACCATATAGTGGTAGATAGCATGTACACAGCCTGTGCAGAAAATCTAATTTGATTACAGTGCAGTTTACATCTTGTGACTCACAGGTGACGTTTCTCTGACAAGTCGTTGACTTTCTCTTTTGTTCTGCATCCGGTCCAGACCGCCATCCTGATGACATCTCCCGACCACTTGTCCCTGGAGATTTAGACACAAATATCTTAGAATCCTGACTTTTCCAGCACCTGCCCCCCTGGCTATATGGGATCCATTTAGGCAGGCAGGGTTTAGATGGATATATGGGGCCCCAAATAGGCAAGGTTTTGGTAGCCAATAGAGTGCCATATAGGCAGGCAGTTTGTAGGTAGCTATAGGGAGCCATACAGGTAGACAGGGGTTAGGTGGGCTTATAGGGGCCATATAGGTAGGTTTTAGGTAGCTAAAGGGGCCCATATAAGTAGACAGGGAGGCTTGTTGGGGGTATACAGGCAGGCTTTGTGGGGGTATTACGGCAGGCATATGGGGGTGTATCGGCCGGCATTTGGGGGTTTTCGGCAGGCATGTGGGGGCTGTATAGGCAGGCATATGGGGGCTGTATAGGCAGGCATATTGGGGTGTATAGGAAGGCATATGGGGGCTGTATAGGCAAGCATATGGGGGGGTATAGGCAGGCATATGGGGGCGTATAGGCAGGCATATGGGGGCGTATTGGCAGGCAGGCATATAGGGGGCTGTATAGGCAGGCAGGCATATAGGGGGCTGTATAGGCAGGCAGGAGATAGGGGGCTATATAGGCAGGCATATGGGGGGTATAGGCAGGCATATGGGGGGTATAGGCAGCATATGGGGGTGTTTTGGAGGCATATGGGGGGTTATAGGCAGGCATATGGGGGGTATAGGCAGGCATATGGGGGTATAGGCAGGCATATGGGGGATATAGGCAGGCATATGGGGGGGTATAGGCAGGCATATGGAGGGGTTATAGGCAGGCATATGGGGGTATAGGGAGGCGGGGTTCTAGTCAGGCATAGGGGGGGGTATAGGCAGGCATATGGGGGGTATAGGCAGGCATATTGGGGGTATAGGCAGGTATGGGGGTATAGGCAGGCATATGGGGTAGGTAAAATAAGAAATCACTTACTCACCTCGGTCCACGCTCCCCCGATGCGCCGCTCACTCCGGTCTGCTGCTCTCCCTGCAGGCTCTGCGCTCAGCACGGGTGGCGCGGTGATGTGACGTCACCGCGCGCCCACGTGACCACAGAGCGCCGGCAGGGGGAGCAGCAGAGCGGAGCGAGCGGCGCTCCGTATTGCTAGCTCCAGCCAGCGCTGCCTCTGAACGCTCGGGCCGGGGGGCCCGGGCGTTCAGAAGGAGTATGCGCCGGGCCCCACAGCTCCCTGCCCGCCGCAGTGAACTGTTAAGTTCACTGCCGGCAGGCCAAGGAGCGGCATTACCGGGGTAGCAGACGTGGTAGCAGCTGCCCCGGGGCCCCCCTACGCGCAGGGGCCCCGTAGCAACTGCTACCCCGGTAGTTACGCCCCTGGGTGTACCCACTTTTGTTGCCAGCAGTATAGACATTAATTGCTGTGTATTGAGTTATTTTGAGGGCACATCAAATTTGCACTGTTATACAAGTTGTACACTGACTACTTTACATTGTATCAAGTGTCATGTCTTCTGTGTTTTTCCATGAAAATATGTAATACAATACTAACAAAAATGTGAGGGGTGTATTCACTTTGGTGAGGAACTGTAACTAGATCTATTGGCCTATTGTTGGAGCCTAATAAGGAATTGAGGACTACGGAATTGTCAGTAAAATATTCTTTGATATTATTACTTTGTCCTTATTAGGCTATGTTCACACGGCTTATTTCAGAACGTATTTACATCGGATTGCCGATCGTAAATACGTTCTGAAATCAGTTGAAAATCAGTTGCAAATAAGTGCCACTAAGTGTGGCGTATTTGTAAAAATGATTCCCGATGGATTCACCATCTCCATTCATTGTAGGTGGTGAATCCGTCGAAAAAAATTGACATGCACATTGTTTTTTTCGTCCGGATTGCCGTTGTCAATCCGCGGCGGCAATCCGGCACGGAAAATACGCGTCGTTGTGAACGACGAGCCGTATTTTCTATTGAAATCAATAGAAATAGGCTGTTACTTATTTCTGACTGATTTGCCGACGGATTGACGATCGTCAATCCGTCGTCAAATCCGCGGCGAAATAAGCCGTGTGAACGAGGCCTTAGTATTCCAGTCACCCTTGACCATGGTAGGTGTGTAACGGGTTATGCTTGTGTTGGGATGTTGACAGCAGTGGGTTGCCATGGGAAACCAGGGAGTAGAATGGCAAGCTTGATGGGGAAGCTGCAGTTGGTGACAGTTGAGGGTCAAAGTGACAGTTGGGACTCTTAGGCCATGTTCACACGGCTGAAAATGGGCCGTATTTCGGTCCATAATTACGCGCCGAAGTGCGCAAATTACAGGCTGAAAACGGCCCATTCATTACGGTAATCCACAGTTCTCATAGAGAACTATGGATTACGTCTCCTCTCCCTGCTTGGCGAATACGCCGAGGGGGGGAGATAATTGACATGTCATTTTCTAGCAGCGTATACGCGCTGCTGGTAATGATAGTCTATGGGCCAGCGAGGTGCCGGCCCCCCGCTCCCTCCCCCGCTCCCACCCCCGTCCACACGGCGTAACTGCGGGGCGTAATTACGTCCCGCAATTAACCCGTGTGAACATAGCCTTAGGCAATGCTCACACGGCTTAAAGCTGACGTAATTGCGGGACAGATTTCGCCCTGCAATTACGCCGGCTGCCGTGCAGCGGGGGCGGCAGCTCGCTGGCCCCATAGACACTCATTATTCACGGCGCGTACACACCATAAATAATGTGCATGTCACTTCCCCCCCCCTCGGCGGATTCGCCGAGCAGGGAGAAGAGACGGAATCCATAGTACTCTATGAGATCTGTGAATTACCATAATGACTGGGACGTATTCCATCCGTACTGCAGCGCAAATATGGCGCGCAGTACGGCTGGAATCAGTCCCAGAATAAGCCGTGTGAATGGCCCCTTAGGGCGAGCAGCCAATCAGGAAGGCAGAAGGAGGCGGAGCTGGAGGCCAGACATACAGTTGGGGGAGAAAGCCATTCAGCTCTGTAGTCAGTCAGGAGTTGAAGCTACTGCTGAGTGTATATAGTTTAATTAAGAGCAACTATGAAAGGGGACCCCTGTCTATTAAGGCGCCAATAGACAGGGCAGGCTGAGGCAGAAGAGAACAGCCAACTCACTGATATACCCGAGATTAAGTAGGCACCAAGACAGAGAGAGAAAGTGGAGACCCAGGTGGAGTGGACCCTAAAGAGAGTCACACGATCCAGAAATAGAGGTAGGCAGTTTGCGGGACTGCCAGAAGAGTCAAGGGACCCTATAGCGTGGACAGAGTGTGTCCTGTGTCGCCAGGCGGCAGCACCTTGCACAGCTGGGCTGGGACAGGGGTCAGCATCAGTGCCAGCACCTTGCACAGCTGGACTGGGTTGGAATAAAAAGTGGATTGTGAGAAGTGTCAATGGGTCCAGAGATATGAGAAGTGATCTGTGCCTTACTAACTAACCTTGTAACGTCCACAAGTAAAGTGCCGTGAGTAAAGCCTGAAGATTCCCTGGAGTCAGCGTGTTGTCTGCTTTATTTACCACTGGTGCATCACACCTCCACTACATGCCTAGTACTTCATCTATCTCCACTATAACTACCATCTAATAACCTGCACATATTTTACAGGTGCATATAATTGTATTATCTGTCTTGTCTTTATTATTTGTGACAATCAGTGTAGGGGTTTGCTTAAAAAAAAAAAAAACGGCTCTGTGAGAGGGCCGAAACGTCGGTTTGAACATGTGGGAATAAACACTACTACGTTTTATACTATTACCAAGTGAGTGCTGCGAGTTTTTTCTTTTTGGATATTGATCATAGAAGTCTTTTGGTCTGACTTATTTCTCGCGTGCACCCCGCACCTTTTTCATATTGGAAGTGCTGCTTTTTTCTCTTTATATATATATATATAATATATTATATATATATATATATATATATATATATATATATATATATATATATACATATATATATATATATATATATCTTTATATATACTATATATATATATATATATCTATATAGTGTCATTTTAATTGGGGATTAAAAATGTTCAATAAGTGCGTGAAGAGGCCCTAGTGCTTGGATTAAGTTTGCGGGGGTTCTTCATTGCATAACTGAGACCTGACTTCGTATTGCAGCTCTATATATATATATATATATATATATATATATGTTAAGGAATTGCTGTGGAAAATTTCTGCAGCAAATCCACAAAAATCCCAATAACGAATCCGTACAAAATTGTGCAGCTATTGATTCAAAGTTGCCTGCAGATTTTCATTTACTAATTAAAAACTGCTATAGACTGTCTCCAGATGAATCACATGACTGAAGTATACGTTTACAGCTGCCTAAAACAGTCTATAAGGGAGGGGGAGTTAGTTGTAAGGTAAGACAAAGGCAAAGAGAGATGGAGACAAAGCTGAAAGCTCAAGTCTGTGTAATATATCACCCAGTGCTTGACTCACAGCTATACTGCTCATTACTGCTGTATAGTGTACTTCATGCTGCTGCTTCTGAGGATCTATATAGAGCAGAATCTCCTCTTTTGTTTGTGCAGCGTATGGGAGACATCGTAGTAGCTAGTTTCAATCCACTAGCCCAGGGACAACTGAAAACTAGAGATGGGACCTGTGGAGAGAATTCTTTGATTCCACCCATGGAAATGTCTTTATCAAGAATGCTGCTGTGACCAGTTGTATAATCCATATCAGATGAGACAGATTTGCTCTTATCCTGGCATAGTAGCCTCACAAGTTGCAGATAGGCTATATAAACTTTTAAGTAATATCTAACCTTTTTTGAATTAGATAAAACAGATTGATGCCAACCATTTACATCAGTTATTGCACTCTGTTATTGGCCTCAGATCAGTTCAGTAATGTAATTAATGCCAATTAGGCTACCAGCATGCAAATTATATATTCTGTACTAGACTGAATCATTGCTTTCAGCCTTGCAATTAGTATTGGTAGGTCACTTGTAATTAAAAAAAAATGCAACTTCTTGCTGAGTAAACATATAATATTTGCCATTTACTTTTCTTTCAAATGTCAACTCGCTATAATTTACACATATTTATGGAGGCAAACACAGCTATGGGTGATGAATATCAGCCACAAAAGAGACATCACCAGGTTGACAATGGACAGCAAGTCTGAAAAGCAAACATAAGACTTTTTTTTTCTTTTTAGCTTGCTTGAATGGTTGAAACTGCTACATAGTAACAACTAATGTGTAAATATTTATTGTAATGTTATTAATCAAGAAATGCAAGCATTAGTACTGGTTCACATCTGCGTCGGACGTTTTGTTTGGAAACTCTCTAATGAAAGACAGAAAAAATAGCTTTAGCATGATGCATTATTTTTTCCATTAAAGTGAAAAAAATACTAAAAAAAGGCAATACTCACAGCTCAGAGGCCGGACTGAAACTGAAGAGGCAACACCAGCCTCTATGCTATTTAGGAAAAATATTGAGCAGTAGCTCACACACCCCACCACTAGGGGAACAACTAGACTGCAAATTAAATTGACACCTATTCCCACAGTGTGCAAAAAGGCCACAGTACAATACATTGGGAGACTGCACAAATGCGAAAATACTGGTAAGACAACCAGTCACACACCTTCAATATATGAGGGAGTGATATAAATCGATAGACCGTTTTAAAATGGGTCCAGTTCCATCTCTGCGAAGGTGTTTCCGAACAGAACGTCCGAAACAGTTGTGAACTAGGCCCTAGACCTCAATAGCTTCATTACGTTCATCATGACTGGAATTGCAATGTGTATAAAATAATTGAATGAAGCTTTATTTGTTATCTGGATATGTATTGTTTGCGGTAAAAGTGCTACATATATTATTGTTGAATTTCAGTGAGATTGCCATGAAAGTAGTCATCTTGGGAAGCTATGCACCGCTGGTGGTGCCTCATCCAAATTTCGAAGCAATTTTGGAATTGATGTTAGGACATGTTCTTCAGTGCTGCCGTCATATTACCTTTGATGTCATTTTTGCTTTTGTTGCAATTTTATTTTATCCATGGGAACAAATAAAGTCATTGGGGATAAATCCAGTTAATAATAAGGGTGTTCCATCACAGTTATGTTTCACAGCTAACATCTCTCTCACAGACAGTGAAGGCAGGTACGTTTTTGTAGTGCAAGAGCCACAAGTTGTTCACAAAATGTTTAGGCCATTTCCTTCTCTACAGTACTTCCAAACAGTACACTTGGTTGATTGTAGATATGAGTGAGCAGTAAAAAGTTCTAGTTCGATTAGAACATCAAACTTTAGTGTGTTTGGTTCGAGGTTCTATTTGAACTAGAACTCGAATTCGAACCCCTATAAAGTCAATGGGAGAAGATGTTCTGGTTAATTTTTATACCTATACAGGTGAGGAGAGGCTGGAATTACCATCCATAACAGTAAACTGGATACATACAACAAATTAGGGAAGAAATTTGGCTCTAAGAGTGACAGAAAAAAATTGAGAGGCTAAAATACTTAAAAGATGAGAACAGCTTGGAAGCAGGGGCGTAGCTATAGGAGGTGCAGCGGCAGCAGCTGCTTCGGGGCCCTGCATTCTGAGGGGGCCCAAAGGTCTCTTTGACATATAGGAGATTTGGAGACGATGTGTTATACAATTACTGAACCTCCAAAACTACAAAAACGGAACTTTTGGGCACTGAGTATGATTTAGCAAATCCAAGCACTCTGTATAATATATATCTATGTATATGAGAGTTAGGCGTTATGTGAACCTACAAATGTCGTCAAATAACAGCTTCTGGGTGTGGGAAAGATGCAGCCAACAATACCAAACTCCCTAACTATCGATGTCTATGGAGAGGAAAATGCTATCTAACTAAGAGCAGTCTGTACATTACAGAGAGTGAGCTGAAAATGGCGTTCACAAGGTAAAACAGTGAAATATATATAACATGGTCATGTGATTTTAGCAGCCAATAAGAGCCCTACACCTCAGCAATGACGTTTTTGACACTTCTCTGTGCTCTACACTGATTGGATGGACGCCAAAAGTGCAGAAAGGTGATTGGATGGACGCCAAAAGTGCAGAAAGGTGATTGGATGGCCGGCAAAAGTGCAGAAAGGTGATTGGATGGTGGCCAAAAGTGCAGAAAGCCACTGAAAGTGAAACTGAAAATAGTATGTCAAACTAGAGCTAGAACTTTACTCGAACGAACAGTAAAATGTTCGGTTCGGTTCGAGTTCTAAAACTTTGAGAAGTTCTACTAGAACTTAACTTTTCTAGAACAGTTCGATCAACACTAGTTGACTGTACACTGAGAAGCAAAAGGGTAACAATGTTTTGAACTTTTCAGGACCCATATCTCCCCATCCACTACAGCTTTGAATGTTAGGCTACCATCATTTTGTAGACAATCATCTTGATTATCTCATGCATCACTTTGACTTGCAACTATTTAGCATATGCTTAGTTCTGCAGATTCTTGTCATGTCACTGCAATGTTACTGTTTTGCTCCTAAAAAATCGAAATTTAATTTGTATTATTTTGTTAGTATTTTAGAATTCTAACTTTTGGCTTTCAATACTGCCTGAATCCTTCTGGGCTCTCGATCAGATTCAAGCAAGTCTTGACCCGCATCTGATCCCAGGTCTCTTCTACACATACCCAATGTTGGTGCAGACTGGTCAACCCACCTAGGCTTTTTCTCAACTCTAAAGAAAAACAACCCAAAAACAATAAAGGATACTAAAGTATACACCAGTATCCCAACTATTTAGGACAAAATCTTCAAAGAAACCACTACCAAAATCGTGTTTACCTAAAACATAACCTTTAATAAATACATTAAAAGAAAGACACAAAAACACTAACAAAAAGGACATAGGGCCAAAAACAACAAAGGAAACAGACACACAAATACCAAGGGAAAGACAGGCCAAAAAATGAGACCTTTTTCTCAACTCTACTCGTAAGTGTTGTATTGGGTTGAGGTCTGGGGACTGTGGAGGCCAATACAGCAACTCTACTTAATTATCATTGAACCATTTTCTTCGCCAATCTCAATGTATGCTTCAGGTCGTTCCTCTGCTGGATCACTATGCCGTTCTTTTCATATTTAAAGCCTTTGGCTTTGAACCAACCCCATATCACCAGGCTTCCTCCACCTAACTTGACAGTTCCTTCAATTTCTCAATGTTTGTCCCCTTTTCCCTTAAATATTCCAGACTCATTTGCACCCATCAGAGTCTGGTCTATTGACTCTTGTCTTATCACGCCAAATCATTTGTTTCCCATCTTCTATTGTCCACCTTTCATACTTTTTTTGCAAACTTGTGCCAATGCTTCTTATGACGATATTGAAGTGAGGCTTCTTCACCTTTTTTGGGCACTATTTCAGACCTGTGTAATGCATGTCACACGGTGCTTCCATGAACATCTGTGATCTCATGGTTACAAAGCATACGAGTCACCTCCCCTGCCGAACTGAAAGATATTGTGCCTGACGTCAACCTCTTGGCTCTTGAATAGATGGACGGACTTCATTTCTTCCAATTGTTATGACACTTCTATAATGCAATTTGGCAATTTTCACGGCCAAGAGACCACTATGGACGAGCTGGATGATGCTGTTTCTCTTTTCTTGAGAAATCTAATTACACACTGAGCTGTTAAGGAATGAAGAGGTTGTAATTTGTAGTAAAAGAAAATGATTGTTCCCCCACCAGGAGCAAAACAGTAACAATGCAGTTACATGACAAGAATCTGCATAAAGAAGCATATGCTAAATATTTGCAGATCAAAGTTATGTATGAGATAGCCAAGATGATTGTCCATAGAATGATGGTAATCTCACATTCAAAGCTGTAGTGGATGGTGAGATATGGAGGCTGAAAGTCAAAAGTTCAAAACATTGTTACCCTTTTACTTCTCAGTGTATGTCCAAATTCATAGTGATCAATTTATCTACTATCAAGGAAAGATGACAACAATGTTTAAACTTTTAATTTGTACTGGCGGAACTTTTTTGGTCAAGGGGAATCGGAAGTCTTCCATTGTGCACTTTGGCACCTTGCTTCAGGGTCGTATTGGTGGACTCATGTCCTTAATTAATCAGATGGGGAATAAAATATAACTTTTAATAATGCCTAGATAAAAAGGTAGCCATAAACTACCTAAAAAATAAAAAGAACATAGTGTTATTATTATTATTATTAAAGCGTGACTGACCCTAAGTTGCCCTATAACTACTCCACAACCCTAGCCAAATAATACGGGATATGCGCCCCAATGAAGAGGCAGCATTGTACTGTCAGCAAGAGATTGTCCACGCTCCATTACATCTCAGCATCCACTTAAGGAGAAGCAGCATTGTCTCCTCTGTTATGAGCTGCATTATTCAGCGTATTATGGACATGGTGAATTGACAAGTGCACTAGATTCTTGTTACACATCATTGTGGATTTGGCATGCTAAAGGTGCTGTAAGTGACATGTATTCTGAAATAGACAGGTCATTATTAAGACTGTCCTTTGATTAGTTAAGAGAATTCTTGGTAAGTCTTGCCTTTCCTGTGTATTATCACAATTTGTAAGTGGATGCATTTAGGAGCGATAAGTATACTCTGAGGCAGTGCGCGTTATTGCGCCTAACTGTCCATTTTTTTTATACATGTGTGTTTATATTCACTATTGGATTACACTTTTGGTTATTTGTATGTTGGTTAAGTCTAGCCCTTTTTGTATATAGCCCTTTTGTTGTTTTTGGCTTACAAGGTATCTATATCCCTTTCTTCTTCCAAAATAGTCCCCTGAGGAAATCTTTGTTGGTATATGGAAGAGATTGAAACATGTTGGGACTCTTTAGGGATTTTTTTGGGCTATTGTCTTAGGTATTAGATTCCGGATGGGAACGCCCTTATTGGGGCGCATATCCCGTATTATTAGGCTAGGGTTGTCGAGTAGTTATAGGGCAACTTAGGGTCAGACATGCTTTTTTATATTATTATGTTCTTTGTATTTTTTGGGTAGTTTATGGCTACCTTTTTATCTTGGCATTATTAAAAGTTATATTTTATTCCCCATCTGATTAATTACTTTTTGATAAGCGGGGAGCAGCATTGGTTTCTATTTTCTAGTTTAAACCACCATCTGTTGCATATGGACTCATGTCCTATTGCCTCATCAAAAGTTCTTGCCAAATTTTGAATCTCTTTTGCTTATGGTCATTGATGAGCTTCATGGGGACCATTTTTGCACCTTCCTGATGCCAAGATTTTTCGTCAAGATTTCTGTATCTCTGTCGTTCATTTGCTCTGCTATAGTTCTAACAGTCAGCTGACAATTTTTACATGTAATTTGACTAACTTTTGTAATGTTTTCATCAGTTCAGCTTATTGGGCATCCTGATCTCTCTTTGTCAGTGACAATTTATTTGCCCTTGGAAAAAAATGTAATCCACTTATAAACTATTGTTTTCTTTATAGCATTATCCCCATAAACTTGCAATGACATCATTCTGGTTTCACTTCCACTCATGCCAAGTTTAGTAAGAAATATTTTTACTGTTTGTTGCTCTAATTCAAGCTCTGATATTTTCGCTACATAATACGAAAACATGCACAGACAATAATAGTCACCAAACAGAATGAGAATGTTATGGGTCTATAAAAACACAACTGTAGAATGTTAATATCATAAGTTTATGAAACCATACTTGGCTTTCTGTAGAGTGCAGACACGAAAAGCTTGAAATAGTGAGTTCACAAACTTAATTGTCAGAATTTGTATATAGAGATAAGATTCTGCCTCTTATTATATGAGCAAATAAGCTTACCGCATACTGTATTCTATTTGAGAGATATATACCTGCATAGATGCACGGTTTCAGCATCTTGCAGCAGGACTGCAATAAGTAATTTCAGGGCCCCATACAGCTGATGTGTCTGTCCACCCGCCACCATGCCTATTTTCTATCTTGCACTATATCAGTAGGCCCCTCTTTTCTTTACATTTAATTAGGGTTCCTAACAGCTTTACCATACCTCCCAACTTGTATAGAGTGCAAAGAGGGAGACATTAGGCCACACCTCCAGCCACACCCAAACAAATTATATCACATCAGGACACACCTCCAACCACGCCCACACATATACATCCCAATTTTTTTTAGACAGCCAAAGTGGGACATCTTATGGTTCAATGTATAAAAGATAAATTTTTCTAATGCATAACTATGCTTTAATATATTTTTATTAAATTATTATCATAAAAGTCTTTGGAATTTAGACATTTTCAGGATCGCATTACATCCAATGATGAAATATTAAGTAAGTTGTTTTCTAATATACTGTTATGAAGCAATCAGATACTTTTTAAATAGTCAGTTTATTGACTACAAGTGAAAAAAAAAAGGAACATTTATAGAGCTAATAGGGTTCAAATAGGGACTGTCCCTCCAATATAGGGGCACTTAGGAGGTATGGCTTTACTACCAATACTTCTCTGATTTTGGGCCTGTCTTGCACTAGTGAAGGCTAATATACATGAAGTTACCTGTATGGAACTTTGAATAAATGTTGACTTTTGACTTTCCAAGAACGATGATTAAAAGGGCATTTTCCTCTAATCATTGAAAATCTCTAGGAATGCAGAATTTAACATAGCACACAGCTGTGCAGATACTAGTGAGGGTGGTCTAGAAAAACATAGGTGCAATATAGAGTAACACTGTAGCAAGCAGTATAAAACATAGAATATAGAGACTTACTTTGTGCAATGAGAACACCCCTTTGTGCAGTTATTTTCAGAGGAACTAAACAATGTCAAAGCTCCATGGATTTATGGTGCCAATGTAAGGTGAGGGTGGATATGGCGGCGCTCAATGCGACTGCCCATTGCAACCACCCTTACCAGAGTTCTTTTGTATTGCGGGGAGGGGTGTGGAGTGGGACATGTGGTGCACTGGAGGTAATAGTTTCACGCTCGGCTCTCAATACTGTTTTCACTCCCTACAATTTCCTTGTGTCACGACACCCAGCAGCTTCAGTACACACTCACAGTACACCAAGGGGCTCTCCTTATGTCCACCTCACTGCACTGCCGGACCTTTCCAGTAGTCTCTCCCTAGTTCTCTTCTCTGGAGACAGACTTGACCCCAAGAGACCTTTGTACAGGTCACTTTACCCTCCCAGGAACGACCTTGCAGAGCTACAATGCCTCAGGTCTCATGCTGCACCTTCTATGCTGCTCCGCGGATCGGTGGCTTTCCCCGGACACTTCTGACTGATTGTCAGATTTTTTTTAAATAAAAAAGTTGTTGCCTTACCTGTCTATACCTGCTATGAGGGACCTATACCTGCCTATGAGGGGACATATACCTGCCTATAGCTGCTATGGGGGACATATACCTGCTATGGGAACATATACCTGCCTATAATTACACACTATACATATACACCATACACCATACATGTACTAAATATATTGGTTCCGACTTGCATACAAATTAAACTTAAGAACGAGCCTACAGTCCCTAACCCGTATGTAACCTGGGGATTGCCTGTATAGGAGAATAGAGGGCAAAGCAGTAATACAGGGAGGAGAATGTAAAGGGAATAGATTATAAAGTAGGATGAATACAGCTCACATGTTCAAATCCAAGAAAAATAGACTTGGAGAAAACGATAAGGGAAACAAATGTGGATGGTGAGATGCTGAAGAGGGGAAATAGCAGTAGAAGAGCCCAGGGGATACTGAGTATAAACAAAGGTATGTTTGTGAGGTATGGTGATGATAAAAGAGGGACCTAATGCACAGGTACATATAAGGTGAGAGGAACAGAAATAAAACAAACTAGGGAGAAGAAGAAAGAACCGTCACTGATGAAATACGAATGTGGGTAAGCCAGACCATGAATACTAAAAAAAGAGGACCGGTAAGAACAACCAAAGTGAATAAGAACAAGTAAAGTAACTAAAAAAACATGAATAAGCCAAAAATTAGAGTTGCAGACCTAGAAAAATGCAAGTGTGAATGTACTGAAGCGGTCTGGCCGTTCACATGGACACAGCCTGCTATATGCTGCTGGCAGCGTTGACTTCCAGTCTTTGGAACGCACCAGAGCATGCACAGAATGCGACTTCCTGTCCAGTGGAACACAAACCAGGAGTTCGCATAATATGATAGACGGAGCTATGTAAAGTGTGTTGTATGTAATAGAATGGGGCACTACTCGTTTTCTCCAAGTCCTACACCAAAACCTTGTTGCTACCATTTCAGAAGACTCATTCCTGTTGCCGGCCACAGTGGATCTGATATGGAAGCACCATGGGGTATTGTGGCTTCTTGTCCAGTGTTAATGAACAAACTTAAAATTTGTCCAGTAAATATACAAATATATCCCCATGTATATAAGTGCAAAGTAAAAACAGACATGAACAGTCCCTCAGATATGAAATGTCCATTTAAAATTACAAAATGATACAGTTTCTTCCAAGGTAGAACATATATTTTATTTTTCTTACATTCTACTTGAGGCAAACTTATAACTTACATAACCTGTTGTCTACCACCACTATATACATTATTTTTGTAGTGATTCTACACCTCTACTGCCTGTCTCTTACTCCTCACTCTCTGTCTGTTGTGTAAAGCTCATCTGACTCTTATATCTGTACAATCATACACTATGTAATAGTCTGCTTCTTTCACCTGTTCAGCTCTCTTAAAAAATGTAATATTACTACAGTACCCAGGTAATTATAGAAGGCAGTAGTCATAATTCCCTCACAATACCTAATCATAGAGTTTTCAGAAGAGAGATGAATCATTACTATAGCTGAATTTCAGCTGATGCTGAAGTTATGTTCTCCTCCAAGGCAGCACATCCAAAGAAACTTCATAACTGTTTCATCAAAAGACTGAATTTGATTACAAGACTGCACTTCTTCATTTGGCAGCCCTTTTGCAGTCTATGCAATGGGCGAGGGCCAAGCGGCATCTCTCATTTACCAGCCTGGATAATGAATGTAAAGTTAAAAATATTAGAAGTTTAAATAAAGCTGAGGACTAGACTCCTATTGCCCTGAAATACAGATATAATAGAGCGGAAGACAGGGTAACTCCTTAAGCTGCTATCTCCTTGCATTCTGGTTGGTGACATTTCATCAAATTCAATCCCTGCTATAATTAAGAGGACATTGTGCTACAGGATATACTGTTGGCTTCCTGCAGTTCTACATCAGCTGTTTACTGACAAGAAGTTCAGTAGTTCTGTGTCTCTACACACAGGAAACAGCTTTGTGTAGAGCCTAGGAGAGCACCTGACCAAAAGGGGGAGGACTAGTGGTGAGCGATTGTGTCAACTATCGTTATCGAGTTTGATAGTTGATGTTGGCAATTATCATGCCGTAGTTGGTAACAGATTATCGCTGATGACCATTAAAGTCTATGGGAGAGGAACAACAGCTTCATTCTTACACCCAAACAGGGGAGGAGAAGCTGGAATTAACATCCACAACACAAATGCTACATCTTAGGCAACACAATTAGGCAACAAGAGTCACAGAAAAAAAACTCATAGACTATTCACTTTCCCTGTCCTGTTCCACAGCATGACCCTTAAACCTGCATCACCCACAAATTAAAAAATGCCAGAAGGCAGTATGATTTGAACCATCATTTTAGTTGAACTGGACATTGACTATCCCTGTCCTGGAACGCAGCATGAGCCCCAAACCTGCATGACCCCAGATTTAAAAAGTGCTGGAAAAAGGAGTCTTTGAACTACCGTTTTAGTTGAACTGGACATTGACTATACCTGTTCTGTACCACAGTATGACCATTAAAACTGTCTGACCCCCTAGATTAAAAAGTGCCAGAAAAAGGAGTCTTTCAACCACCATTTTAGTTGAACTGGACATTGACTATACCTGTCCTGGACCGCAGCATGACCCTTCAACCTGTCTGACCCACAGATTAAAAAGTGCTGGAAAAAGGAGTCTTTCAACCACCATTTTAGTTGAACTGGACATTGACTATGCCTGTCCTGGACCGCAACATGACCCACAGATTAAAAAGTGCCAGAAAAAGGAGTCAATAAGAGTATTTAAATTTTTATATGGATTAATATGGCGGCCTTCGCATCATTGATTACAGGCGTAATTTACTATCAAATATGTATAACACAATATGCGTACAACTGAGCTTTATGTGCCAAACAGAGGCACAGACTTCAATAAAACTATTTAAAAGTTACAGGGTTTATGTTTAAGTTATGCCGGTTTTTGGGAACACTGACACACAGTGATTGCAATAGAACGGAAAAAACAGGGACAATTTCACCTCCTAACAGAGGACTGCTGGCCAAAAAAGTGGTAAAAAATAATGCTTTTTTAATTAAAGATCACAGAACACACTGAGCTGCAAAATATCTCCCTTCCTTTCAAAAGCCTCTCCTCTGCTGCACCCCCCATCCCCGCAGCTACATACACCAGTAGATATCCTTAAAACTTTCTCTAACTAAATAAAAAGTGAAATTCTCTAATCTAACTCTATTCTAAGCTGTAGGTGGATGGTTTCTTGTATTAGAAGAGACTATCTCTCAGAGCTGCTAGAACAGCTATTGGTTTAAATGCAGAGAGAGACGTCCAGCTGTGAAGTGGCATAGACAGAGAATGAGCTCAAACAGGAAATGCAGTTGCATAGATAAAACGAGGTCACGTGATTTTTGCAGGCAATGAGATCCATACACCGCAAAGTGGTGACGTTGTACATCCTCCTCACCCTCCTCTATACTCTAAGCTGATTTGCTGGCCGCCAAAATGACAGGAAACGCTGAAAATGGCGCGATAGTAATAGATTATCTGTAAGATTGTCACCTAAAATATCGTGTGATTGGAAATTTCCGATAAGCCTTGAAACTGTGCCGATTTCAACTTTATCAACTAATATCGCTCATCCATAGTGAGGACCTTTTCAGGACAACCTTTCAAGCCACATCCCTAAGACTTTCAGCATGAGGTAGGAAACAAGGAGTTTGTATGGAGACTGAGCTTGGGAGGAAGGAAGATAAACAAAGCAAAACAAAGGATCCTGGGGCTTTTAGTTTTACAAGGAAAAAGGAAACTGCTTTCAGACAGAAAATGTGTCTGCTGGGCTGCGGAAAAGGAAGGTTACATACAGTACAGGAATACTACAAGTAAGCACAGAAAACATTATAAGGAGATGAATGAAGACTCATGAAAGCTATTTAAAACTTTTTTTTACTGAAGTTTTATGGACAATCCCTTTAATATATCTTTACACAGTTCAGAGTTTCCTTCTTAATGATACAGAGGGTCAAATCCTCTGCAGAGAGATAAAGTTAAAGGGGGTTTCTCACCATGCTGTTTTACAGAGCTATAGCCAGCTTCAGACTCGCACTTCCTGTTCAGGTTATGAGTTGCTCTGTAGCAGTGATTGGTATATCACCTCTTCTATTCCTAGCTGAGTCTGTTGACATGAGTACAGGGTGTTTGTAAACTGTAATGCACAAGGCTACAGAGCTCTAAAGGGTTAAAGCTTGTCAGTAAGTTATGTAAACCAGCTCTGATCTTTTAAGATAAGGAACAGAGCAGAGAGTGATGTCACCATCTTGACAACTGCTTCAGTCTGTAAGAGCAGAAAGGTGACTGGTAACTAGGAAAACATCTGCAAAAGTAAAGAGATAAGATCTGCTTCTACCTCTGAAGAGAAGCAAAATCAGAAAAGCAATTTATTTGGTAGTAGTGTATTTACCTTTGCCTACATATGTAAAGCTATTCAATGACATGGAAATACCTGTTTAAATTATACCATTGCAGCTCCACTAATTATACTTCCACTTCAACTGAACAGAGAATTATAAAATGACATCTTGTTTGATGCCTCTCTACGTTTTTCTTACTGTATGTTACTTTAGACACCAACTTTTTTGTTGATGCTTTAGTTCAGTGCTCAGAAGTCTCAGAAGTTTAACGTATGTGCAGAATATTTAGACTTGGAATGTATCATTATCTTCTTCCCTTTTTCCCTCGTATAACAAAAGTTTACCAGTATCATTCCCAAGGTCCAACGTTACTCACATTTTGAGGACATTACTCAATGAATTACATATTATACATTAATTACTTGCTACATTCGCCAAATGTGCAATTGACAAAAGTAAAATCTTTTGCTTCAAAAATCTGGAAAAAATTGCTGAAATGGAATCTCTGTTCTTATGTATCATAGTTTTTTTTTTTCCCATTGTGCAGGATATGCTTGTTTTACCAGACCGGATATATCTGATGGGTTTTGCAGATACTGTGAAGTAACTTCTCCAGCTTCCAGTGAAGAAACTCCTGATTATATGCCGAGGTCTAAAGATAGATTTAATCAAGACATTTGATTTTTAGCACATGGCGCCTACAGAACAAACTCAATCTATATGAAGTCTACTGAAGTATAAGCTGAGCTGATTTAATCAGCCATTCTCTGTATTCAAGTATTCTTAGTAGGTTGCTTTATTTATTCATGTTCATTCTTTTCATGTGTCCAGTCAGTTTTAATAGGGATTTCCTGGTTATAATCCTCTTGTTGCACTGTGTCAATTTATAATATTATATTGGAGCCTTATGACGGATGGTACACCCATGTTACATATACACTGATTAGCCATAACATTAAAATTGCCTGGCTACTAGATTGTGTGGGTCCCCCTCGTACTACCAAAACAGATCTGTTCCATTGAGGTATGAACTCTTCAAGACCTCTGAAGGTGTCCTGTGGTATCTAGTACAAAGACATTAACAACAGATCCATTAGCTCCTCAAGTTGTGAGGTGCTTCCTAGATGCATCAGACTTGTTTTTTCAGCTTATCCAACAGGTGTTTGATTGAATTGAGAACTTAGAAGTTTGGAGACCATAGTAACATAGCAGATAAGATTGGAAAAAACAAGGTCCTTTGAGTTCAACCTATAACCCTTCAGTGTTGATCCAGAAGGCAAAAACCCCTAAGAGGCAGATTCCAATTGTCCTATACAAGAGGAAAAATTGCTTCCTGATTCCAAATCAATCAAAATAAATCACTGGATCAATGTTCTATCTCCAGAATCTAGAAACAATAACCTTTGTTATTATATTTTTAAGAAAGGTACATAAGCACCTCTTGAACTTGTTCAATGAATCAATCATCACAACATCTTAAGGCAGTGTTTCACTGCTTTAAATCTTTGTCATGTTCCTCAAACCATTCCTGAACAATTATACATCAATGGATATTTCCAGATTTAAACATTAGATTAGACCTTCTATCATTACGGTCTGTCGTCATAGGTTGACCTCTCTCCATAGACCTATACCAATATCCAAAAAATTACAATAGAGAGTATATAGTCAAAAAATTAACAAAATACTTTATTAAATACATTAAAAAAACACACATCAAATTTGGAGGCATAAAAAAGAACAACCCAACTAACTGTAGGCAGTACATGGTTCCTCATAATAACACAAATCCCCAGATGAAATTGTCAAAGAAAATACCAAATATAAATAGATATACGGGTATGCATAACATGATATTATAAATGCAAAGATACCATCAATAGTTTCTATACATAACTGCTAGTGCATATATAAGTATCCAGCAATGCATTGAAAATCAAACGATGTTAATACCTAAAGATAATATAGGGAAAAAAGTAATAGGATTTATGAGGAGCCAGCCAGCCACCCCTACGCGCGTTTCGCGTCCCTTGCTTCTTCAGGGGGTACTGGGTTCATAGTCACACCAGTTTAAATACCTTAGTGGTGATAGAGTTACACCTGAGGCGCATTTACGGCGCGTGCGCAGTGTTCGGAGGAAGCGGGCGTCACTGCCCCACTTCCGGTAATCCCGCACAAGCGCGCATGCGCGAAAGATAGAACTTCCTGGCATGCGCACAAGGCATATGGAAACCGAGAATGGGAACGGCGCTAGGCCCTCCACACCGCGCGCGCGCCTGCAACAACCCAAACAAATGAACGGCTGAATCCACACTGCACAGCCCGCTGGACAGGGCACACATCCCAAACATCGCAACAGCAAGGAGGGAGAAAAGCAGGCACACCACCCCCACACCACCAACGACATCCATACAAAAAAACCAACAAAACATCAAGCAACTCACAGGTAGACCACTGCACCCACCATAGCCCACCATTCACCACAAGTATAGGTCACATGCAAAAAACACTCCCAATCCAAAACAGACAATGATATAACAATATTATTACAATTTACACATAAACAGCTGAGAAAATGTTATGCTCTCAAACTTTGAATGATCTTTATCCCCAAGAAATAAGGTAAGGTGCATGTAGGTGTATTCCAACGAAGGCATCCAAATACATTATACTGTGTGAGAAAAGAACACAGACAAAGACAAAACAGTTAAAAAGTAATTAAAAATGCATGACGACATCAAAACAGAAAGAAGATGAAAAACATATATAGCATCTATATGTAAAATACCACTATCCTCAAAAAAAGGAGAATTATAGAAGAGGCCTAATACCAACATGATTCATGAGAGTCAGAGAAATGAAGCAAAATTTAATTTTTCATTTAGGCCCATAGGTGTCATTGCTTGTAGAGATACAATCCATTTAGTTTCCTTTTGTTCAAGGTACCGCTTTGCATTGCCACCTCGAATCCCGAGTTGTATAAGATCTATACCCCAAGCCTGTAGACCCTTAGGGTCACCACCATGACACTGGACAAAATGTCTAGGAAGGGTCCTCAATTGTGTCAAATCTTCAGACCTCTTTGCTGTCAAAATGTCTCGTACATGCTCTCGAATATGAGTTTTTAGTTCTCGTGTAGTTATTCCCACATACATTTTTGAACATGGACAGCGTTCCATATATATTACATTTGTCGCATTACATGTAATATAGTGGCGTATTTTAAATTCTCGATTGCCATCAGTGGCCGAAAAGACATTAGTCCTCAGCATATTAGGACAGGCTATACACCTTCCACAGGAAAAGAATCCTCTAACTGGACCACGAGAACTGAAAGGACTCTATCTCTGTACAACATAATGACTTTTCACCAAAGAATCTTTCAAATTTGGTGATCTCCTGGCTGTCATTAGAGGGCGATCTGGAATCTCTTTTGCAAGCGTGGGATCTGTTTTCAACACACTCCAATGCTTCGCCAAAATGTCCCACAGATTTGATCATTGGTTATTGAAGGTTGTAATAAATCTAATGTCACTGTTATACACTCTCTGCTTGTGTTGTAATAAATGATTCCGGGGAGTCTTTTTAGCTCGATAATAGGCCTTCTTCATCATCCTATTACTATACCCTTTCTCCAGGAATCTTTCCCTAAGGTCCATTGCCTAGGCCTCAAATTTAACATCTAATGAACAGATCCGACACATGCGTAGGAACTGTCCAACAGGAATGGCCTTAATGGTGGATTGGTTGTGAAAGGATGATGCATGCAGCAAGGAATTTACTGCTGTTTCCTTACGAAACACATCCGTCTCAATCACCCCCTTATCATCCACCTCAATCAGTATGTCAAGAAATTCCACTTTTCTCAAACCCGCTTTAAAAGTTAATCTGATATTATATGAGTTCACATTTAGATGATCCATGAAAATAGTTAACTGAGATATCGATCCACACCACAAAAACAGCACGTCATCGATATGTCTCAGCCAGCATTGGATGTAATCAGATGCTGGATGTATATCGTCATGAAAAATTTGCTTCTCCCAATATCCCAAGAAAAGATTGGCATATGCCAGAGCACATGCCGTTCCCATTGCGGTTCCTTGGCATTGAATATAAAATGTATCTCTAAATACAAAAAAAATTGGGGGTCAAAATAATTTTAAAAACTAAAGGGACAAAAAAAATAAATAAAAATCCAAATTACTTGATTTCAGAAAAAATTCCACACCTCAATCCTTTTTTTGATGTGGGATACAGGGTACAGGACCGACATTGCAGTCACTAAAATTACACACCAGTTAAAAATCATATTCGAGAGCATGTACGAGACATTTGACAGCAAAGAGGCTGAAGATTTTGACACAATTAGGCCCCTTTCCTAGACTTTTTTGTCCATGTCAGGGGGTGACCCTAAGGGTCTACGGTTGGGGTAAGTTTTATACAACTGGGGTTTTCGGGTGGCAATGCAAAGGGGTACTTGAACAAAAGGAAACAAATGGTTGTATTCTACAACAAGACCCTATGGGCCAAAAATGAAAAATTCAATTTTTGTTATTTTTTGACCTCATAAATCATTTTTGGGTATTAGGCACTTTTTTTTTTCCCCTTTTTTTAGGATAGGGGGTATTTAAAATAAAAAGCTATTATTTTTTTTCATCTTCTTTTTTTTTTGATTCGTAGATTTTAAATACTTTTTAACTTTTTTTGTTTTTTCTGTGTTTTTTTCTCACCCCTTTAAAAGTATTTGGACCCTTCTTTGAATACACCTCATGCACCTTCCCTTTTTTTTTGGGGGATAAAGACGTTCAAATTTTGAGAGCATAACAATTTCTCAGCGTTTATGTGTAAATTTAATAATATTTTTTAAAAATCATATCTGTTTTGGTTTTGGGGAGTTTTTTGCATTGCCTTACTTGTGGGAATGGGGGCTAGGGGGGTGCAGGGGTCTCCCGGAATTGCTTGATGTTTTTTTTTTTTTTGTATGGATGTCGTTGGTGGTGGGGGTGGGGCCGCTTTTCTCCCTCCTTGCTGTTGCGATGTTTGGGATGGTGCCCTGCCCCAGCGGGCTGTCCCGTGGGTTTCAGCCGTCATTTTTTTGGGTTGATGCTGGCGTGCGCTGGGGCGCCGCGCGGGGTGGGGGGCCCCGGGGCTGTTCCCATTCTCTTTCCATATGCCTTTTGCCTGCCCGGAAGTTTCCCACTTTTCCGAGCGTGCTTGTGCGGATTACCGGGAAAGGGGGGAGTGACCCCCCCTTTTCCCCCGAACACTGCGCACGCGCCGTAAAAGCGCCTCAGGGGTAAATCATCACCAAAGGGATTTAAAAATGTGTGACTAGAACCCATACCCCCTGAGAAGCAAGGGCCAAACCCCGGTAGGGGTGGCTGGTGGGGCCTCATAAATCCATTACTTTTTTCCCTAAATTTTTTTAGGTAAAAACATTTTTTGATTTTCAATGCATTCTGGATCTTTTAGCACACATTATTATAAAATATTTATGGTATCTTGCATTTCATTTTTAAAATCATTTATGCATCCCGTATATCATTTTTATTTGGGATTTTTCCTTTTACAATTTCATCTGGGATTTTTTGGGTTTTTATGAGGAACCCTGTACGCCTACGTTAGTTGGGGTTTTTCTTTTTTTTGCCCCCAAATTTGATGTGTGTTTTTTTAATGTAAATTTTAAAAAAGTTTTTGTTAATTTTTTGACTATATACTCTCTATTGTAATTTTTTTGATATTGGTATCCATTCCTGAACAATGTTTGAGGTGTGGCAAGGACACTGTCCTGCTGAAAGACAACATTGTTATTAGGGAATCTCACTGTCATAAAGGGGTTACCTGGTCTGCACAATGTTTAGATATGTGATACATATAACAGTAACATCCACATGAAGCTAGGACTCAGCAGAACATAGTTTGGGGCATTACACTGTCCCACCAGCTTACTAATGCAATTTGGTGTCATCTATTCTCCTGGTAAGTGATGTACAGTACATATACAGTATTGTATTGGGGTGCCTAGAGAAGTTTATTCTAGGGGCCCACCCCAAAGCACTTACCGGCCTCCCGGGCCTCTGCCTTGTTGGGCCCGTCGGGTCTCGCTTCAACTTAACAGTCGGGGTGGATGACATCCACACTAATCTGAAAACAAGGGTGCGCGGTGGCTTCGAATCCCCTACACCTAATTCAGGCACTGGTGGTAAAACTAAAGGTTTTCAAAGTTTTTATGCCCCCCCCAAATGAACATTTTATAAAAAAAAAAAATATATCAAAACTTAATTAAAATTTTCTGGTTTAAAACCAAAAAACAAGGCATACAGTTACCAAATAACATCACTACACAAAGCCAGACCCGCCAATATTACCAATAATTTAACTAAAACAAATTGTCAATTGTAAAAAATATAAACATCACATGATTAATAAACCACCCCAAAAACATCACCCCCATAGTTACTGAACAAAACAGCCAAACATACCAATACATCCCACAAAAGGGATTGAATAAAGCCACAATCATCCAAAATGTTTTCTGAAAAATAAGCCCATCAAGACCAATATCACCACCACAAGGGCTGAATTATACCACCAAATATCATCCCACATAGTACGAATAATGCAACATTGTTCTCACCACACGTGGCGAAAAATACCACTACAAATCACCACAAAGTGACTGAAAAATACCACTAGTATCACACCAATGGAGATAATACCAAAAACATATAATCAGAACATAGTGACTGAATGATGTATTTGTGCTGCTGATTCAACGAATTCAGCTAAGACCAACTAATTCAATTATTGTGTTGTGCCTTCTCTGAGGACCTGTTTTCTTCTTTGATGAATCATTCTCTTTCTCTTTTTGTCTCCATCCAGTCCAGGCCACTACAATGTCTTCTCTGAACCATTTTGTCATGTCTTCTTTGATGAGCAGTTTCCTTCTTTGAGTCATTCTCTTTCCCTTTTTTTCTCCATTCAGTCCAGACCACTAGGATGTCTTCTCCGGACCATGACTCATCCCTGCAGAATTTACCACATAAACATTTCTCTACAAATTCCCTCTTTACAAATTCACTATCTACAGTATAGTGCCCCAAATGTTAATTATGAGCCCCTTGTGCAACAAACAGTAAAAGTACCGCAAAATTGCTATGGGGCACCCGTTTGTGTACCAAGTTTTAGTTTTCTTTTGTGTCCCCATATATGGGGTTAGTAAACATAGATAATAGTAGGCAGAACCCCCCCCCCCCCAAAAAAAAAAAAAAAAATTTTGGTAGGTAATTTTAAGGTAAACCCCTTCAGGGAGGGGGGATATAGGCCCCCTGTAGTTAGGTATATAGAACCCCTGTAGGTAGTTTTATACTCCTGTAGGTAGTTATACACACTGTAGATAGTCATACTCCCCAGTAGATAAATAAATAGGCCCTGCAGGTTGATAGGCTCCCTGTGGGTTGGTATATAAACCCCCTGGAAGTAGTCATATGGACCCCCTGTAGGGGAGGTAAAGGCCCCGTAGGGAGGACCCCCTTTGGGAAAGTCCCTTAATAGCTAATACATAAACCCCATTGGCAAGTAGACCCCGGGGCTATATAGGGCCCCTATAGGGAATACATGGGGGACGGAAGTATTAGACCCTTTTACATTTTTCATTCTTTCTTCATTGCACCATTTGGGAAAATCCCAAAAGTTTTATTTTTTTTTCTCATTAATTACACCCGCAACCCCCCCCCCCCCTCTTTAAAGGAAAAAACCGAAATCTAGATATTTTTTCAAATTTTTATAAACAAGAAAAAAGAAAAAATCACAGGTCTTAAGTATTTAGACCCCTTTTTCTTATAAGCCGAGTCTTTGGGAATGAGCAACAAATTTTTCATACCCCGGGTTTGTGGATCCTCTGCCATTTCCTTTAGATCCTCTTATTCCCCCAGGGTTTGGGGGTGAATGTTGGGGGACAGCCTTTTTCAAGTTTCTCCAGAGATTCTCATTGGGTTTAGGGTCAGGGCTCGTCTGGGGCCCGTCAAGAATGATCACAGAGTTGTTTTGAAAACCCTGCGGAAGATGAACCTTCGGCCCCATCTGAGGGCCAAGCATTGGAAAATTTTATAATATTTGTACGGGCCCATTTCACTTTCCTTAATTTTAAACAGCTCCTGGGCACAAAAAAACCCCCCAAAATGAGCCCACCCCAGTTTTCACTGTTGGATTGTTAGGTTTTCATCACATCCACTTAGAATTAAAAAAAAAAGTAAACTTCATCTCATAACAGAAAATCTTATTTTTTTAAGTTGGGGGTTCAGTGGTTTTTTTGAAAACTGGGAAAAGCGGGCTTTAATGTTTGAAAAGACGGGGGCCCGCAAAAAATTCCATAAACCCCAAATGGTGGAGGGCTT
>JAODAL010048654.1:0-28814 GCA_025379985.1 Phyllomedusa bahiana | reverse complement strand
CACCATTCAAAGAATGGCCAGGAAATTTTGGCATTCACCTCAGCCATTGTAACGACATGGGAGGGCTGCTTTTGACCACCGAAGCGGTGGTGTGGCCACCCCCAGGGGAGCGGATCTAAGTAGGTCCCGGTTTTCACCGATCCCCCCCGAAAACGGGATGGACTTCTGCGGCGGAGTCTACCAGGTCACTACCACTCGTGACTTGCTTGCGGGGGCAGAAAAGGAAGCTTTGGTACATAATCATCGGGGAAAGGGCTCGTATAAAGGTCACCAACGGGTCAGGGCAGGCGGAAGAGATTCGAGGGTCGGGTAACGTAGCAGAAAGGTCGGGTACCGGGCAGACAGAACTGATGAAAGGGGAAATTGATGAAAAGGAAAAAATATGTTAACGGGGGAAATTTATAACAGGGGAAATTGATGAACGGAATAAAAAATTTTAACGGGGAAATTTATTGAAAAAGGGGGGAAATTGATGAACGGGTAACGGGGGAGGGCCCCCCTTTTTTTTACACCTTTAACCGGGGGGGCCTCCCCTTTTTATCAAAGCCAGTTTGGCAGCTGTTTTTTTTTTTTTTTTCTTTCGGCCCCGTTCCATTTTTGTTCTGAATTCCAGCAAAAATTGGCACAAAATGCAAAAAACCCCTAAAACAATTTCGTATTGGGGTTCCTTCATTTTCAAGTTCCATACGCTGCATTTAACATACTGGGTAAGGATTCAAACCACCATGTTTAATTTCATGAGTGTTTGATTGTCATGCTGCCTCCTAACGGTTTGGAATGCAGGGGGCCCTTACCGCTCGCCAAAAAACCCCCACCACCCCACATCAATACTGCAAAAAGAGGGGATATGGGCCCCATTTCTTCCTGCCCCAAATAGCTGGTGCCCTTTTCAAATTTTTCATCCCACTTTTTAGGGCCTGACCCAGACCACATATAGTCTCTGCGAGGGGGAAAGGGTGGGACCCCTGGCGGGTTGAGGGACAGGGGAGGGCTGCTGACCCCCCCGGGCCCTGCCAATAAGGGTTGGGCTGAGTTCCCACCAACTCTTGGCTGGGGTTGTCGGGTTTTTCAATTTGGGGGAAGTGGATGACCCATCAAACCAATCAAGAACCCTTGGGTTTCTGAACAACACACGGGCCCCTATTGCAGCGGGAGTTGTGGCCTCACCGATTTACCCCTCTGCGATCCCCCCCCCTTTGTGGCCAACCCGGGGCCCCTCCCGGAATGTTTTTCCCCGCCACTTCAATAAGAGCCTGCCACCCCCTTTTGTCTGACATACTGTTTGTTCTAAAAAAATACAACACTGGGGTTTTTTGAAGATACTGTATATGATAAAACCACCCCGATTTGCTCAAAATGAACCCACTAACAACTTGGGAACCCTTTGGGTATAAATTGCGCTCCGAAATGGGGAGGAAAAATTTTCTTGTAGTTTCCGTTTTAAAAACGGTTTTTTTACTGAAAAAAAAGACAAACGGGTTAATTAACCTTTGGATATGAATTATGCTACAGGCAAAAATTTCTTCTTTGGGGTGAAAAAGGGCTTTCTTTTCTAATGAGAAAAACAAAAAATACTTAGTTAACCCTTGGATGTAAATTGCGCAAAAGAAATATGCTGCCAACAATTACCAGCTTTGTAGCGTGTTAAAATGGCGTGTATTTTACGGTACACAACAACAGAAAAACTTGTAAGTAACCTTCGGTTATGAATTATGCTACAGGAAAAATTTGTTTTTTGGCGGTGAAAAAAAAAACGGTTTCTTTAAGTCACCACAACAGCAGAACAACGCTTAATTAACCCCTGGATGTAAATTGCGCAAAAGAATTGAGCAACCAAAAATGAAGTGGTATTTGGATTGTAAAAACGCTGTTTCTTTCCCTCCTGTGGAACCCCCTATCCAGTTGCCTGACAGGTTCGCAGGTAACAGGAAGGCCTTTGTGGCATTTAGAGAGGGTTGTTGCCTGTATTTTAGGCTCCTCCCACTTACCTCAGGGAATGAGGAACAAAGGGTGGGAATTGTTATGTCCTTACTACAGAGTCCCCCCCCAGAAGGGGGCATTTTCGTTACCGCATGACTCACCTGAACTGTCTTCTGTGGACAGGTTCTTTGCCACTTTAGGGGTACTCTTTAATGACCCAGATAGGGAAGCTGTGGCCGAGGCTCAGCTGACCACCTTGAGGCAGGGTGAGAAGACTGTGGAGGAGTTTTGCTCCGAATTTCGTCGCTTGTGCGTTCCGTCTGGGTGGAACGACGCAGCTCTCAGATGCCAGTTTAGATTAGGGTTAGCTGACCATGTGAAGGATTTATTGGTGGCTTACCCTACCCCTGGTACTTTAGATGAGGCCATGGCACTGGCCGTTCGTCTGGACAGATGTTTTAGGGAGAGACGGCAGGAAAAGGTTCCCCCTCCGGTGGTCCACACCATGGTCACCCCTAAACCCGTTGTTTCCGATTTAAACCCAGAGGAGCCCATGCAAGTGGGGGCTTTTTCTGTCACTACGGCTAGTGACCGTAGGACTACTCGTCGCATCCAGGGGTTGTGCTTCTACTGTGGAGAAGATGGACACAGAATTCGGGAATGCTCCAAACGGAAGACCAGGTCGGAAAAACTCCAACGCCTAGGTGGTCAGCAGGAAGATCACCTAGGCGAGCAGGTATTTCCTATTGTATCTAATAAGTTGCTGCTACCAGTTAAGCTTTCATACTTGTCGCTGTCCGGTTCTGGGAGTGCGTTTGTGGATTCTGGATCAGCTTCTAATTTTGTTGATGCGTCTTTCGCCAAACGTCTGGGCCTACCTTGGAGACCGCTATCTGACTCGCTGCGGGCTGTGGCTATTGACTCCACCCCACTAGCTCGGGGCGCAATCCAATATTGTACCCCTGAGCTGGAGATGGTGGTCGGATCCATACATATTGAAAAGTGTATTCTATTCGTCATGGAGGGGCTGCCCGCTGATGTGGTTTTGGGGCTGCCCTGGCTTCAGAAACATAATCCAGTGTTTGACTGGAATTCAGGGAAATTAGTCAGGTGGGGACAGCGGTGTGTTGACAGATGTCTCCTTACCATGCTGGGCAATACTGATGTGCAGGCTAATGTTCTATCTGGAAGCGGCGTGCCAGTGTTGAGGCCTATGCGGCATCTTGGGAAGTTTGCGTCCGGGCTAAGGTTCCCAGAACTCGTCCTCCTGGTGAACTATGCCCTCCACCTGTACCTGAACGTCCATGTATGGTTCAGGAGGTGGCTAACCCGGTGGCTTATCAGCTGAAATTACCCTCTTCTCTCTGTGTACATAACGTGTCCCGTCGTGCACTTCGTAAGAGGTATATTCTGCCTGTGACTCCGCCCTCTAGGCCTCCTTCTCCAGTTTGCATAGAGAGGGAGTTAGAAAATTAAGTCGTCCGTAGTTTAGATTCGCGTAAGGCCCAAAGGTCACTGCAGTACCTGGTCCATTGGAAGGGGTATGGTCCTGAGGAGAGATCATGGGTTCCGGCGAAACCTATCCATGCTGATCGCATGGTAAGGGAATTCCATGAGTCTCACCCAGACAAACCCAGACAGGGAAGGGTCCGGTGGCCCCTCCTAAAAGGGGGGGTACTGTCAGGGCTGTGCTGTGCTCAGGCTGCAGGGATCTACAGGCTGCAGCAGCTTATGCACGATCCCACCCTGATACACATGCTGCTGACAACTCTGTGAGTGACATGGGCCCAGCCACTCCTGACAGGGGGCGAGTTGCACCAGCCAATGGGAGGACCTGGAGGCCGTTCCAATCAGCTGCAGGGGCGTATTCCAGGAATCCCATTTAAACTCCCTGAAGGCTGGGTGCTGCACCTGTGATATTCCATGGCTACCTCTTGTTACTTGTTCGGTTTATTGTGTTTTGCTTATCTGTGTACCTAACCTCGGCTTGTTCTCCTGACCTCGGCTTGTCTCCTGATTTTGTGCTTTGCTTCCGTTTGGCTTTTGACCTCGGCTTGTTTACGTTTATTCCTCTGGTTCTGATTTGTGGCTTTGGCGTTCCTATTTGATATTGACCTGGACTGTCTGACTATTCTTCCTTCTGATGGCCCCAGCACTTTAGCAGCGCAGGGAAATGCGCTCATTGCCGTTCTCCGCCTAGGCACACTCAAGAAAGCCAGGGACAGTGGCTGGGTTCCATTCGGGGCCCTCACTGCTCCTCCCTTACGTACAGGTGGTTTTTGGCACCTATGAAAATAAACGGCAAAAACAGCAATTTCTGTACCCAAATGTAAGTACAAATGGGTCTTTAACAAAACCGGCTCAAAAAATAAAAGGTACTATTTCACCTCAGGTGCGAGTGTGCAGGACAAAAATTGGTAAAAAAAGGGGGCCATTTCAAGGGCAGATTCAAAGCAGATTGATCTGTGTTTGCAAAATATACACTCTCTTCTTTCAAAAGCCTGCCTGTCTGTCTGTGTTCGCCCGCAGCCCCCCACCTCTGCGGCTGTACAGCGCTAGAGGCTTCTTTAAAAGTCTCAGCCTAACTAAGTAAGAACTGAAATTCTCTAATCTATCTAAGTTCTAATGTTCAAAGCTAAAAGCATAGTTGTCTGTGTGAACAACGAGAACTGTGTCTCTGAGCTGAGCTGAGCTGTATTGAGGAGAGAACTAACACCCTTCCCCGCTCTTATGAGACACACTGAAAACATGATGCTAAACAGGGAAAGGGGTGTTCTAAGCAAAACGAGGTCATGTGATTTTTCCAGCCAATGACAACCATACACATCACAGTCATGATGTCGCACACCCAGCTCACCCTGCTCTATTCTCTAAGCTGATTTGCTGGCCGCCAAAATGACAGGAAGCGCAGAAAATGGCTCGATAGTAATAGATTATGCGCAGATTCTCACCTAAATTATCGCGTGATCGGAAATTTCCGATCAACCTAAAAATCGTGCCGATTTCAACTTTGTCGATTTATAATTGCTCATCCCCATGTGTCGCTAATCACCAGACAGAGGAGGTGCCAAATAAGCTAATCTCAGCAAAACATCATCTATTGACCATTTACTGATAAGAATCTTCAGACTAACAGGAAATATAACACTTTTTATACTTTTCAAATACAGATGTTAACAACTTTTTAGCTGAACTCTGGTTCTATTTCATATCCCATATAAAATCATAAATATTTCTCACAATAGTGTAGATAACCTATGCTGTACTGTTATGTACAATGTATAGTGTAAGTAACCTGTGCTGTGCTGTCTGTTATGTATGATGTATGTGTAAGTAACCTTTCTCTACTGTCATGTTATGTTGATGTATATTTTGGGAAACCTGTCCTGTCATGATTTATGATGTATAGTGGGGGTTTACCTGTGCTGTCTGTATGTTATATATGAGTATAGTGTGGGAAACCCTGTGTGTGCTGTCTGTTAAGTTGTGTATATGTATAACCTGTGCTGATTCTGTTATTTTTAGTAACCTTTGGCTGTACTGTTCTTTTTTTCATGTATAGTGTAGGGAACCTGTGCTGTACTGTCATGGTATATATGATGTATAGTGTAGGTAACCTGTGCTGTACGGTCATGTTATGCATGATTAGTGTTGAGCGATTATTATCGACAAAGTTGAAATCGGCACAGCTTTTATGTTGTTTGGATTTTTTAGACCCCCGGTTTTTAAGGCTAAAATTGTGCATATTTTTAATTTTGGGGCCTTTTTCGGCGCTTCCTTCATTTTGGCGGCCAGCAATCAGATTCAGAATAGAGCAGGGTGAGATGTGTGTGTGCGTTGAGGGATGTGTTGGTTGCTTTTGGCTGGAAAAATCACTTGACCTCGTTTTACATAGAACAGCCCTTCCTGTTCATGATCATGTGTGTCAGCGTCTCATAGCGTGGGAGTCGTCTGCCTGTGTCCAAACGGCTCAGCGAAATTATTCTTTTTTTACGGGAAAAAGCTTACTGTTACTGTGACCTTACAACTTAGTTAGATCATAGATTTGAAGAATTTATGTAGTTAGGTAGAGAATTTTTAAGGAGCATCTACTGCTGTACAGTCACAGGAGGGGAAGGGGGGGCCCCCCGCGGGCGAACTCAGACAAGCTCTATAAAGAATACTGGGTATTTTTCACCAAGACTTTGTTAGACATTGCATTGCTTTTATTAACAGTTTTTATTGAAAATTTTTCCCGGTATTGGGAGCCTGAATTATATTTGGATACACATCTTTTTAAATAACTGCAGGTCTCTTTGTTAGTGCAAAACTCCCCTTTTTTTATCATATACATTTCAATAGGGGTTCTTTTTCAATTTTTCCCATTCCAGCTTTGTTGATTTAAACCCCCTTTCAGTTAAATTAGAAACCCGCAATTTTTTGTACCAAGGGTTTATAGGTGCCAAAAATACCTTTTAATATCCGTTACATTTCAGACAGGTGTTTTTTCACTTTTGGTCAGTCAAGCTTTTTTCATAGAGACTTTGTAATTAATTTGAAACCGCAATTTTGTAGTCACCAAAGGGAATTGATAGGGCCAAAAAAATCCCCTTTTTTCTATCCCCTAACATTTCAGATACGTTTTTTTCACTTTGGGCACTACAGCTTTGTTTTTATTGGGCACCTTGCACTTAAATGTGAATACAGCATTTAGAGTACCACAGGTGAATTGAAAGGTGCCAACAAACTTTTATTATCGAACATTTCAATACGTGTTTTTTCACTTTTTCACAGGCGGCTTTTGTTGTAGATCTCTTGCAGTTTAAATTTTTAATACAGCAATTTTTTTAGTCACCACCGGCGAATTGATAGTGCCAAAATATTTTTTTATCCGAAAACATTTCAGATAGGGTTTTTTCATTTTGGGGCAGTAAGCTTTTTTGATAGAGCTACTTTGCAGTTAAAGTGAAAACGCAATTTTTTTATCACCACAGGTAATTGAAAGGGGGCCAAAAAAACCTTTTATTATCCCAATACTTTTAGATAGTGTTTTTTTTTACTTTTTGGGAGTCAAGCTTTTTTCATGAGTACTTTGCAGTTAAATTTGAATCAGCAAATTTGTAGTCACCACAGGTAATTTATAGGGGCCCAAAAAAAACCCTTCACTATCCCGTATACATTTCAGACAGGTTTTTTTTCACTTTTTTGGGCAGTCAACTTTTTTTCATAGAGCTACTTTGTAGTTAAATTTTAAAACGCAATTTAGTAGTCACCCTGGGGAATTGATAGGTGCCAAAAAAAAACCTTTTACTTCCCCATACATTTCAGGCAGTGTTTTTTTCACTTTTGGTCAGTCAAGCTTTGTTCTAGAGTACTTTGTAGTTAAATTTAATCAGCAATTTAGTAGTCCCACAGGTGAATTGAAAGGTGCCAAAAATACCTTTTTATCCCAATACTTTCAGTACGTGTTTTTTTTACTTGGCGCAATACAGCTTTGGTTTATTGAGGCACCTTGCACTTTAAATGGAATACAGCAATTTTTTTTACCACGGTGAATTGAAAGGGGCCAAAAATACCTTTATTATTGAATCATTTCAGATACGTGTTTTTTCACTTTGGCGCACTCAGCTTTGTTCATTTAGGCACCTTGCACTTAAAGGTGAAAACAGCAATTTTGTGTCACCACAGGGGAATTGAAAGGGGCCAAAAATACCTTTATTATCCCAATTTCCTTTTAGTTCTGTTTTTTTACTTTGGCGCACTACGCTTTGTTCATTGAGGACCCTTTCATTTAAAAAGGAAAAAAGCAATTTATAGTCACCCCAGGTTTAATTTAAAAATGCCAAAAATAGTTTATTATCCCCAAAAACATTTCGATAGTGTTTTTTCATTTGGGCCACTACAGTTTGTTTTATTGAGGCACCTTTTTTACTTTAAAATTTGAATACGAATTTTGTAGTCCCCAGGTGATTTTAAAGGTGCCAAAAATACCTTTTATTTTCGAATACATTTCGAAGGGGTTTTTTTTTATTTTTGGGCAGTCAAACTTTGTTCATAGAGCTATTTGCAGTTAAATTGAATACAGCAATTTTGTAGTCACACAGGGAATTTATAGGTGCCAAAAAATCCTTTTTCATCCCGTATTTCTTTAGACAGGTTTTTTTTTCACTTTTGGTCATCAAACTTTGTTCAAGAGTACTTTGTAGTTAAATTTTAATACAGCAATTTGTAGCACCACTGGGGAATTGAAGGTGCCAAAAAATTTTCCTTTTCTATCCCTTTTACATTTCAAAAAGGTGTTTTTTTCACTTTTGTCAGTCAAGCTTTGTTTAGGCTACTTTGTATTAAATTTGAAAACAGCAATTTGTATACCACAGGTGAATTGAAAAGGGGCCAAAAAACCCTTTTTTATCCGAATCATTTCAATAGTTTTTTTCACTTTGGGCCTACACTTTGTTCATTGAGGCCCTTGCACTTAAATGTGAATACAGCAATTTTGTAGTACCCCAAAGGGAATTGAAAGGGGCCAAAAATACCTTTATTATCCGAATACATTTCAGGGGTAGTGTTTTTTTACTTTGGCGCACTACAGTTTGTTTATTTAGGCACCTTGACTTAAAAGGGGAATACAGCAATTTTTTTAGTACCACAGGTGAATTGAAGGTGCCCAAAAAAACCTTATTATCCCAAACCTTTTGAAAGGGTTTTTTTACTTTGGCGCCTACCTTTGTTCATTGGGCACCTTGCACTTAAAATTTGAATACAGCAATTTTATGTCACCCGGTAATTGAAAGGTGCCAAAAAAAAGCTTTTTTACCGAATACATTTCAGATGTGTTTTTTCACTTTGGCGCACTACGCTTTGTTTATTGGGCACCCTTTTACTTAAAAAAAATTGGGAAAACAGCAATTTTGTAGTCACCCCAAAGGTGAAATTTAAGGTGCCAAAAAAAACCTTTTTTTATCCGAAAACATTTCAGTAGTGTTTTTTTTACTTTGGCGCAGGCCAGCTTTGTTGATAGATCCTTTGCAGTTAAATTTTGAAACAGCAATTTTTATCACCCAGGTGAATTGAAAGGTCCAAAAAAACCTTTTATTACCCGAATACTTTTAGATATGTGTTTTTTCACGGGGCGCAGTACGTTTTGTTCATTGTGGAACCATCACTTAAAATGTGAATACAGAAATTTTTTGTAGCCCCAAAAGGGTAATTAAAAGGGGGCCCAAAAAAATACCTTTTTTACCCGAATCTTTCAGATACGTTTTTTTTTCATTTTTGGCGTGGGCCCAGCTTTGTTGATAGTCTATTTTTGCATTTAAAAATTAAATACAGCAATTTCGGAGTCACCACAGGTGAATTGAAAGGTGCCCAAAAATACCTTTTTATTACCCGAATACATTTCAGATACGTGTTTTTTCACTTTGGCGCAGGCCAGCTTTGTTGATTATTTGCAGTTAAATTTGAATACAAAAATTTAGTAGTCCCCACAGGTAATTAAAAGGGTGCCAAAAATACCTTTTAATATCGTATACATTTAAAAACGGGGTTTTTTTTTCCCCCCTTTTTGGTCGTCAAGTTTTTGTTCATAGAGCTACTTTGTAGTTAAATTTGAATCAGCAATTTAGTATCACCACAGGTGAATTGAAAGGGCCAAAAAAGGCCTTTTTTACCCGAATACTTTCAATATGTTTTTTTTTTCACTTTGGGGGGCCCGCTTTGTTGATAGAGCACTTGCGTTAAAATTTAACCCACAATTTTTTGTTTTGATTTGAGGGTTTTGAGAATAGCTTGATTTGCGTCTTTTAATAGAGACTTTCCAAAACTTTTCCCATACCTTCTCAAATTTTTATATTTCTGAACATGGAGCGAAATTAGGGGGGAAAGGAGAAAGAGGGGGGTAGGACATGGAGGAAAGGGTACGAGAGAAGGTGCCCTTCCATGTGGCGACAACACGCATGCCAGGGATCGCAGTTGCAGGGGCCCCTCGGCCTGCCCGGGGTCAGGGCCCCGGAATCTCAGTAACGAACGGTCACTAATTTTCCTTCAGTGGTTAAAAGCAACCTTCATCCCCAGTCTTACCCCCTCGTCCCCAGTCATGGGCCCCAAAAGTCATCATCACATCATCGATCCATCCAACTGAAGCAAAGGGAGGCCAAATGTGTACCCCCCATGTGGATAATCCATTTTCTAAGACCTCTTTGATGAAAAATGCGGGGTTGGAGTCAGAAGGATTTTCCCAAAAATCAAAAGGCCAAAGGGATGATTTTCTCTGCTCGACACCCAGTTACTGATGCCATCGAGGAGGGGAAAGGAAGGCCCTCAAACGCAAAAATCCCGGGGGGTTGGGAACACTTCATCCCCCTTTGCTTGTACCCCCGTTTTGGATGCAGAATGTCAGGACGACGAAGTCACCTGTGTTGATGTGATGATGATACATTGCGGATCCAACGTGGTCTTTTCAGCAGAATTTGATTGCGAGGTTCATCACTGGAGAGGGGAGACGATGGGGGAGTGTCAGTACGGGTTCCGCCTCAAAAAGGGGAGGGCGGTCGCAGAAGTCCCCTGATTGATTCCCCCCGCCACGGTCAGCGCAAACCCCCCCTGCTTTGCCATCAAAAAGGTCCCGGGCCCCCTCAAGCCTGGGCCTTCTTTGAGAAGCCTCGATTAACCCAGCAATGTCATATGTGCCTTTTCGTAAACGATAAGTAGAGGGAAAGAACCTTAGGTGGGTTTAAACCCCACCAACATGTCTAGTACAGCGCGAATGCATGAGTTGAAATGGAGGAACATTGGCCAAAAAAGGCAAGACCGACCCGGGCCTCCAAACCCCCTGTCCACCCTCTGCTCCGCCTCCTCCTTCCCCCCGCCACCCCCAAGCGTTCCTCGTGCCCCTGTCTCTGAGTCATGATCAGGGGTCCCTCCGCTTACAGCCCCCACCCTCGCCCGGTACCCCCACGCACCCCGAGACCCTCCTACCCCCTTTCCTTCCGCCCGTTACGACCTGCACGCCGTAAGTGGCAGTTAGCAGCCAGCATTTGTCTTCCGGTTTGGGAGCAGAAGAAACACTTTAACCAAACCACCCCAAAGCCTGAATTCGGCATTCCCCAGGTTTTGGGCCTTGAAAATGTTGCCTTTCCTTTGGGTGGACCAGAGGGGTTTCCGCCACTCAGGGCCCTTGCCTGCCCCTAATACCAGATCCGAGCAGGCATTTTTTTTGCCAGAAAAGCCGCCCCTGCCGGGCCCAGCCAGTTCATCAAAAATTTCAAGAAAAGTTGTCTGCTTGTGGCGGAAAAGTCCATTAACCACCGACACATGGACTAGAAAGCAGGGCCAAGGGCCGCATATCTCTGTGACAGCTACGGGGGGTGGTGGGTGGATGTCTCTGGGGGTGACGGGGGCTCTCAGGCTCGGCGCACGCCAGGGGTGCTGGGGCTGTTTTATTTGGGGCTCCCCCGAATAAAACCCCCTTGCCCGAGCCCCCCGGGCCCCAAGGCCTTGCGCTGGGCCGGGAGCACCGACGGCTCTTCAGCTGCATGTGCGTCCGCGGGACGCACACAAGTGAGGGTTTCTGCAGGGCAGAGAGCGAGCGCTCCCTCCCCCGCAGACATGTCGGCCCCGGGCAGGCCCTACCAAAGCGAGGTGCTGGGTCCTCACGCGCTGAGGCCCCCGCCGCGGCCCCCCGTGCCCCTCACCGCAGCTCGCGATGACACCCGTCATGCGAGTGCCTGCCCTGGGGCGCACAGCGCGTATAGGCCGTGCCCCCGAGGAGCTGCCGGAGGAGCCGGGTGAAGAGGACGGAACGTCTCCCCCGGGGAGTTAAGGTGAGTTTTAAAATGTTTTTTTTATAGCTTTACCTGCCTCAGTGCCCCTTAAACCCCTGTCCCCCTATAATGCCTGTTGGGGCCCCTCTTATCCCTGCCTGTGGCCCCCATATGCGCTGGGGCCCCCATTGCGCCTGTGGCCCCCATATGCTCTGTGGCCCCCCATATCCCTGCCTGTGACCCCCATATCGCCTGTGGCCCCCATATACCCCTGTGCCCCCTATCCCCTGTGCCCTTTTATACCTCCTGTGGCCCCCATATACTGCCTGTGACCCCCATTTACTGCCTTCCCCCAAATACCCCTGCCTGGGGCCCCCCATATCCCTTCCTGGGCCCCCCATATCCCTCCCTGTGGCCCCCAATGAGCCTGTGCCCCCTTTTACCTGCCTGTTGCCCATATTTTCCTGTGGCCCCCATATCCCTGCTGTGGCCCCCATTACCCCCTCTTTCCCCCCATATACGCCTCATGCCTTATATACCGCTTGTGGCCCCCATATATGCCTCGGCCCCCCCAATATCCCTCAATGACCCTATATACCTGCCTGGGGCCCCATATACTGTGTGCCCCAAAATAACTGCCTTTGGCCTCATTACCTCCCTGGGGGCCCCCTATAACTGCCTCATGCCCCTTATACTCCCTGTGGCCCCATTACTGCCTCAATGACCTATATCCTGCCTGTGGCCCCCTATACGCCTGTGGCCCCCATTTACTGCCTGTGCCCCCTTATACCTCCCTGTCCCCCCCCCCCCTTATTCCCTGCCGGGGCCCATTACTGCCTAGTGCCCCTATATACCTCCCTCAGTCCCCCTTATACTGCCTCATGCCCCTATTACGCCTCAGTCCCCCTATATTCTCCCTCAGGGCCCCCAAAACCTGCCTGTGGCCCCATTCCCTGCCTGGGGCCCCAAAATTTACTGCTTCGTGCCCCATTAACTAACTGGGGACTGCTATACCAAAATTAAAAAGTTGCGGAAATTGAGGATTCTAAGATATTTGTTCCAAATCCTCAGGGAGAGTTTCCCGGGAATTCACATGAAGGTGTAAACCCGGATGGAAAAGAAAAGGGAAAATGAATGACGCTGATAGAAAAAACGTCTCCGGTGATTTAAAATGTAACAGCAGGGGAATACTTATTGTCTGAGGTTTCTCAACTGTATCTCCACTATTTGGCCCCTTATGGCGGTGGTATATGTAAACAAAGGGCCTGTGTACGTGGTAGTCACTGTGGGGGTCGCGTTCGGTCAGGTTTGGGGGATATTTGAGCCCTTAAATGTAAAAGTTTTGGGGCTTGGTTTTGTAGGAGTGTTTTTTTGTCACAATCACTTGTCTGGTAGATTTGCTGCATGTATCGGTGGATTATTTGGGGCCGTTTTGGGGGATTGTCTATGAAGGGGAGAAGTTCTGAAAAAAATAAATTTGTCATTGGTGATTTTTATGTACAGTGTGCTGAGGGTGGAGGGATCTGGGGGGGTGTGCGAAAATTAGTGACAGGAGCAGAAGTTTTTCTCTGTAAAAAAAATCCCCCAGTTCAAATGAGGGGGGAAAAACACAAAGGGCCCGGCCCGGATGTTTTAGGACCCTAGCAACGCCCCCCGGCGCACGTCTTCAAAACCCCAGGGTGGTGGGAGGGCTCTTTCACCCAAGGTCCCTTTGGGGGCATCAGTGCCCAGAGAAAATCAGGCCGTGTTGAAATTTTTCTTTGGAGACCGTCCCCCCCACGGTCGGGGCTTGGGGCGGCTCCCGCAACGAACCCAGTGTGGTGGGTGCCAAAAAACCCTTGTTTTAGGGAAGGGGTGTGCATAAAGGGCAAAATTGTGGCCCCCATTAAGTCGGTGGCTGGGGCCATCCTTGCCTGGCCATGTCATGAACCCTTTTCGTCCAGAAATTTCTAAGAGTACCCGGGTTTGGACTGCCCGCTGGGAAGGCTGAAGTCTAAGTTGACTTTCCGCCGTTCGCACCCTGCTTCGTCCGCTGGCTCGTTGCAGGGTTGCTGGCCCCCCCATCAAAACCGTTCATTGTTGACGTGGGGAACACGTGGAATTTCCCCCCTCCACATCTCCGCCCATTGTGGGAGCGGCAATGCCATTAGCAGTACGAAGTGACCATGGTTACAAGCAGCGGTGCGGCCCTCTGGGTGTTGAGCCATGAGAGGGGAGCAGGTGAAAGAGCTCGCACCACCTTGCCAGTTTTGAGAAGCCACCAAAATTCAGTGTAACGATCCCCTTGTCAGCATGGATTGGGGTGATTTAGTTCGGAACGACGTTGGACCCCTTGAAACAAAGGTTTTCCCGCCAGCGACAGGGGGAGACGGACAGATGGGACAGGGGAACCTTTCTTCCGCGAACCCAAAAGGGCCCCAACGTTTCTAAATTTTTTTGGGTCTTCATTAGGCAGGGGTTCGGGTCCAGGGCTAATGCAAGGCGCGCATAGCTCTCGGGGGGGGGGCATCCACTCAGGAAAAGTCAGGGCAGTGTTGAAGCGGGTGTGGGGGGGAAGGGGAGGAGGAGGTATTCCTAGACACCGAACTTACGACGCCCTGCCTTGGAAAGGGTTGGGGCGAATTGAGGCGGAGAAGGAAGATGGGAAGATCATTTTTTTGGGGTGCCCCTCAACCCAGAGGTTTGGGGAAATAAAGGCTCCATCTCTACATGGTGTTTGGATGTCCATTTCCCCCAAACATGACCCCGCTTTAAAGGCCATCAAAAATGAACAACAATTAGGGGGGCCCACCCTCCTGGATCCCGATAAAACAAAACTGAAAACTTCCTTCACCCACCCTAGAGAGTAAAATGCGAAATGGAAATTTTGTGGATTGATAAACTGGAACATCTGTTGTGTTTGATTATGTTCTTCAAATGTCAGGGTGGAACAAATTCAGTGACGTAAAAGCGTAGGTGCCAAGTGCCGTACCCGGCAGCGCAGCAGAAGGTGGCAAAAACCTAATGGGGCCCTTTGGGCAATCTTTTTTTACCACCTCACCAACGCATGAAAATGAGGGCACACATCCCCCCACAGAGCCCAGCTTAAGACATGGTGCACGACTATCTCGTCTAAACACCGTTTTTTTTGTATGTGTTCCGGCCCCAATGATTTTGGGGTACCCAAAGGACGAATGGCCCAGCTTGCTTGCCCGCCATAAAGGTGTTGCCCTGCCCACACCAGTGTCATATTGAGGGGACCTTCAGCAAGCTGGAGGAGTCATTACAGACAAACGCACCCGGGTTTCCACAGATAATGTGGATGTTTGACTTTCTCAAGAGAACAGGCATGGATCTTGATGTGTTGTGGCCCCCAATTGCCGGGGTCCCCGATTAGTTCCCGGTTTTACTTCACATTTTTTCCCAAACAGAAATGGTTCTTGAAAACTTTTTTTAAAATGATCATTTCTTACTGAAATTTTTTATTTTTTTTTCCCAACTTTCATTTTGCGGGTTTTGCTGTGAGGGACTGTAAAAGACAGCAAGGGTTTCATGACAACACGTATTCCTTTTACTACTTTATTTTAGAGTTTTTGCTTGTCAATTTTTTTAGGTATGTTGCGTGAGATACAGCTATAATTATGGGCCTTTGGAAAAGAAAGTGGCTTCTAAATGGATTTCTCCTCACAATTTTTTAAAATGGCTAGAAGTCATATTTATATTTTTGGGTCATGTTGCTGTGGTACAGCAAAAAATCATGGTCCTTTTGGAAAAGAAATGGGCTTCAATGGGGATTTCTCCCCCACAATTTTTAACGTGGCTGGAAGTCATTTTTATAATTTTTTGGGTCATGCTGCTTTGAATGCAGCAATATACAGGTCCATTTTAAAAAAAATTGTTTCTAACAACATTTTTCTTCACAATTGTCCAAAGGGGCTCAAGGGGCATCTTTGAATTTTTGGGGGGCATTTTGCTGTGACTGCAGCTTCTACAGGTCCCATTATAAAAAAATGTTGTTTCTAACAGCTTTGTTCTTTACAATTGCAAGAGTGTCTCAAAGGGGGATGGTGGGCTGTCAAAAACAGGAAAAGGGGAGGGAAAATTTAAGAAACATATTGCAAAAACACTTGTTTTTTTCAAGTCTTTAACATACTAGCAATCCCGATTGAAAAACCCCTTTTTAAAACAATTAAAAAAAAGAAAAAAAAAAGACATGGGGGGATTCCACCTATTTTAAAATGTGTTTCTAGAATTAAACTACTAAAATACTTGCATGTACAAAATAGCTGGTAAAAAATTCCTCTGAATTGTACAAGGAGGTACGGGAAGACTTGACCAATGTAGGTTATTCAGAGGCATGGAGTATGGACACGACAGAGAACAAAGAAACAGGGGACAATTTCCTCCAGACAGTTGAGTAAAATGAGAAAAAAAAATACCAAGAAAAAAGGGGCACCTGGGTGGAACAGGGCGTTAACCCACCAGTATTTCCAAGTGAAGCTCAATTGGTCCGCACTCATATGGAGGGCCAAAGCGCTACCAGGAAAAGGGACAGTATTAATCCAGTGAAACTAAATGGTGGTTGAAAGACTCCTTTTTCCGGCACTTTTTAAATTGGGGTCATGCAGGTTTGGGGCTCATGCTGCGTTCCAGGACAGGGATAGTCAATGTCCAGTTCAAGTAATATGATGGTTCAAATCATACTGCCTTCTGGCAATTTTTAATTTGTGGGTCATGCAGGTTTAAGGCTCATGCTGTGGTACAAGACAGGATAGTGAATGGTCTGTGACTTTTTTTCTGTGACTTTTATAACCTAAGTGGTGTTCCCTAAGATGTAGCACGTATCCATTTGACTGTTGTGGATTTTTTTAATTCCAGCTTCCCCCAGCCCTGTTTGGGTGTAAGAATGAAGGTGTTGTTGCTCTCCAATAGACTTTAATGGTCTTTGGGTGATAATCTATCATCGACCATCGAATATCTTGTCGATGATGGCCGACTATCGACCATCGACCGATGGCGATAGTCAGCGTAATCACTCAACACTATGTATGATGTATAGTGCAGGTAACCTGTACTGTAATGTTATGTATAGTGTAACTTATGCTGTACTTCTGCGTAATGTATGCTGTTCTGTATCTTGTACTATCATGTTTGTATGGTGTATAGTGTAGGTAACCTGGGCTGTACAATCATGTTATGTATGGTATATAGTGTAGGTAACCTGTGCTGTGTCACAGTACATTGCATGTATGCTTAGCATGACTAATTGTCAATAAATTTCCTATCTCACACTTTGACATATTAATATCAGGCCTTCTTGGAGGAGTTGGAGCATTTAGAAAGACTTCAGGATCTGAACACAGGCGTCTTGATGGAGGATCAGCCGCCCCTCACATCACCAGGTAAGAGGAGACCTCCCTGATTATAGAGGAGACCAGGTGTGACGGTTACCTAGATCCCCATCATCTGATCATCACATAGAAACAATAAATTCAGTCTCTGTGTTTATGTCCTATAGATGGATCCAGTAGGAGAAATCCCCCAGAGAGATGTTCCCGTCATCTATATTCCCAGGATGGTCCAGAGGAAGAGCAGAACCTCCCACTGGATAATCAGGTAGATGAAGCTGAGATTCATGGAAATCCTCTATAGATTGATGTCATGAAGCTTCTATCAATCTCCTCCAGCAGCAGTGGAGTATATGTTATGTATAATGTATAGTGTAGGTAACCTGTGCTGTGTCGCAGTACATTGCAATCATGACTAATTGTCAATAAATTTCCTATTTCACACTTTGATGACAATAGGTTTTGTCCTTTATGGATGATTTGCGATATTTGGAAGGATTTGAGGACCTCTACAAGCATTTCATGATGGAGGATCAGCCACCCCTCACATCACCAGGTAAGAGGCGACCTCCCTGATTATAGAGGAGACCAGGTGTGATGGTCACCTAGATCCCCATCATCTGATCATCACATAGAAACAATAGACACTCCAGTTCTTAGGGGCTTGTTCACAGCTCAATGGCTGAACTAAAATGAACCCAGAAGCTAGCAACTCTGGCATTTATGCTAACTGGGAAAAAAGATCATAGGTGCAGCTAATTGCTTGAGCGGGAATAAAAACTGCACACCAACTTAACACCTATTCACACTAGCATGCAGTGTGTTGGACACTTAGAAAATGCTGGGCAGCCCGCCTAGTCTAAAAGTATGGGTGTCACTAATAGGTTGTAAGCCAGCATGGTGTACCACACGTATCTGTATTTATGGCACCCTTCTGTATCGCCTTATTATACACAATTGTAGTACCAGCAACCACCCCCCTCATGCACTGAGGTCATGTGAGTGGTTGTTTTATTGGTAGCTTTGCATTTGTGCAATCTCCCCATGCATTATACTGTGGCTTTTCTGCATGTTGGTGTGAATAGGTGTTACGTTGGTGTGCAGTTTTTCATCTTGCTCAAGCAATTAGCTGCACCTTTGATCATTTTTCCCAGTTAGCATAAATGCCAGAGTTGCTAGTTTCTGGGTTCATTTTAGTTCAGCCATTGAGCTGTGAACAAGCCCCTAAGAACTAGAGTGTTTTTTGAGTAAGTAATGTCCCATTTTTCGTATGGTATGTTTTTTCACAGAAACAATAGATTCAGACCCTGTGTTTATGTCCTATAGATGGATCCAGTAGGAGAAATCCACCAGAAAGTACCCGTCCTCTATATTCCCAGGATGGTCCAGAGGAAGGGCAGAACCTCCCACTGGATGATCAGGTAGATGAAGCTGAAATTCCTAGAAATCCTCTATAGATGTAATGTCTTCTGGGGGGTTTGACCTTCACCTGAATGTAGGATAAACTCTGCTCCTTGTTGCTTTGTCTCAGGTCCTTAATATGGAATCCTTGCAGGAAAGGTCCAGAGGAGCGATGAGTGGACGGGAAAACCCTGGATCAGTGTCAGTGACTGGTAAGAACCTTCCAGAAATCTTCTCTTTTATTCTGTCCTTAGAAATTGCAGAGGCCATTTACTTCAAACATTCTTCCTGCTTCCAATGGAGGAGCTGTACAATATATCACCTAGATCCTGCGGATCTGTTCCCACTATGTTCAAGGCCCTGGTACACTGTTTACCCCAAAAGGCTACAAACCCCTCTGTACAGGGTACAATTACAGTACAGAAACTGGGAGCAGATACAGATTCAGAGTGAAGGCTGCAGGATAACAGAAGAGAGAACCTTCCCCATAGGAACTTACATTGTAAAGCCTCGGTTATCAGCCTGTGGTGCTTGGGTCCTCAGGGTCCATGGAGCAGTCACTGTGGCATATTGATGTCCATGGACCAGGCCTTAGGGCTAGTTAGGTCAATGAACCAGTTCTTAGTGGGTATTTGATACTATGTACCAGTCACTGCAATCCATGTCCCTGTCTTTAGGGGCTTTGGAGTCCATTTACCAACCCCAATGGTTTATTTTGGTTTGTGTACCAATCTTTAGAGGGCATTCATGCTGTTGTGATGCTATGAATGTAGTGCAAAGAATAACTAACAATCAATGGAGGAGATAGGTTTCATCAACCCCAAAAATCAGGAAAAAAGGGCCAAAGTAGGGTATGTACTATAAAACTTAAACTTGGGATTTTTTGGTACCTTTTGAGGGCAAGTGTGCAACAGGGACAGGACCCCGACGGGGTTGTTTTTTCGGGAAAAAACCCCATTTATGTTTCCTCACAGAAATTAATAGGTAACATAAGGGCTAATAAAAGGGTTTTTCCTTTTTTTTACTCAATGTGCCCAAATATTACTAAGAGTTTTGGTTTACATTTTTGTTTGCAGTCGTTGTCTGTTAGCAGGATTTAAGAAATATATACTTGACCCCTGTGCACTGCAGAGTCTGTGTACCATAATTAGCACTCCTCCCCCAAATTACTGCTGGCCAAATCCCAACTCCTCACCTATTTCTTGTTCCATCATAACACTCTATTGATTAACAATAAGAGATCACGTTGGATTAAATTGGCCACAGCAGCCTTTTTATTAATAAAATAAAAACACAGAAAAGTATATGCATCTTAATAAATATAACATAAATATACACATATATTCATTTTGGTCTGGCAAATGTGGAGATCCCGTAGGGAAAAGACCCTGGGAGTCAAGGACAGTTGAACCATTAGCATGGTTTTTGGTGCCTCTGAACCAGTGGGTGCGGCTAGTGGTAATGGTCAAAATTTTTTACTATTTGGTCGCCAGATCTCTTATCTTCAAGGAACCTTACCCCATTTGTGGACAATTGGTTTGGATATTCATTGTTTGGATACTTTTAGTGCTGGGTTATACCTGTAAACATTACAGAATAATAATCCTAAATGATAACCCAGTCAGACTTCCACCTTCCTATCTTTTTAACCGTCTCCGCCCGTAGTCCCAAACCCTCAGCCTCCATAGCTGCCCCAATCTGAAAGGAACCAGTGAGATCCAAGCCCATAACCAACAGACATCACCGAAATACAGCCTTTAATTGGTAGTGAGATAAGAAGAAACTATCTTCATGGCAAAGGAGAGGGCCAGGCCCAACCTGTCTGACAACGTACTCTCCCCAACACAACCCTCTGATGGCTGCAGCAGCAATCACTTTTTGACTGATAACAAAACCAAATTTCCCCCCCAAAAAAAAACACAGCCCACAAAAAAGCCCACCCCCTCTGCAGCAGCTAGGGGAAACTAACCCCCCCAATACGCAAAGCCCCAAAAAAGGCCAATGAGAAAAACAAACGAAAAAGTAAAACTTAAAAACCGAGAAGGCAAAAAAAACCCCAAATCCGCCCTAACCTTCCCAGCAATTTTAAAAACATGACTGGACGCCTGCTGTCCCGTCTACTCCTACCACACCTATAATCTTGTAACAGCCGGTTCAACACAAAATCTTTCATTGCATCACGCATTCTGCAAAAGCCAGAATGCGACAAAACAAGAAACTCTGGACACCGATCAACCTTCCCTGTATCATTAAGACGTGTACACCACCAAGCATAAAGTAGGCACTATGCTGTCATTAACTGATTGACGCTTTAGAAACCAGAAGATGGTGAATGAGCCGAAACTTATTTGGCTCATTTTTAGGAACCACGCCCAGCAGAGACCCAATTGAGTCCGGAAAAAAAGGTGCCCGAAACAGACCCGCCATTCTACCCAATGAAACTTCCTTAAATAGTTCTCCCGACACCACCTCTGGGCACGCATAGGTCGATTTCAAGTACTTTGTGGTAGGAGGAACCCTGTGAACTGGAGCAGAGAACTGAAAACTGTGTAAAAATCCGTCCCGCAACAAAACAGCTAATTCCGTATTCCCCCACCTATTTAGGAATGGCTCCATATCACGCAGCTTCACTGGAGTCTGATTGTCTTTCTTGATACTGTTAAATGGGCACTTGGATGTTATTTATTAGGTTCCATTTTTTGAGATCACTCTTTATCTTCTAGGCATCTGCATATCACAAGGCATTATGAAAAAGGAGCTGCAAGGAGAGAGATTCTCCTTTCTGAGCCACTCATTGCCTCTCTCCTAGCCAGTCAGTATCTCTCTGGTCTACACTGATGAGGGTCAAAACCCCGAAACAACTGTATGCAGATGAGTGATACTGGCTTGGCTAATATCCATTTTGCTTTCTAATGATTCAGTGAGACAGAAGCCTATTGAGGATTTGTTACATCCAATAAAGGGCGCTTGAGTTTCTCAGCTCCTTTCCCATAATGCCTTGTGATATGCAGATGCTTAGTAGAGGGCAAAAAGGCAATTTCAAAACTCCAAACACCTATATGGTGCTCTCCCAAGCAGAGATGTTCCCCTTTATGTGTCTACTAGAACAGAAGGAGACACTTTAAGTGGTGCTACTGGTCTAGAGGACTCAGGTAGTCCATGTGTAACATAAATTTATCTGAATGGGTGACATGTAATAGTACATTTCTAGTTATCTGGCTGCAGTTTCCCCAATAACCTCAGGGTGCTGGGTGCAGTTCCAATCTGAATTGAGTGACTGAAGAGACAACCACTTTTATTCCTGGAAACCCTAATTAGTAATTTGTGGTGTTAGATGAATCTGTAAAGCAGGATTTACTGACAACCTAATGTTAATCAATGTAAGAGACAATTTTTATTAGCAATTAATATGTTATTTTGAAACATTATAAACATTTAGTTGACTCCATGTTATTGACACAAGGCTTTCTCTGTTTTCAAGTGTCTATAACAAAGAGAACCTCTCCTACTGATTTGTTTACTGTGTTTTGATAGATTTTTTGCTCATTGAGTAGATTTTTCATAAAGATATTTTACAATATTTTATTTGTGAATAATATCTTTCTTTTTAAGATGCAAACAAGTCGGGAGTCCCTCATGGAAATCTTTCTTCATATTCTGAAACAGAAGAAAATCGACCAGGAAAGGAGGAAACAAGAAGTGGGCATCAAATAAATCAGACAGATGAAAGGACATTTTCATGCTCAGAATGTGGAGAATCTTTTCTTTACAAAATACTTCTTGTAAGACATCAGCGAATTCACACAGGGGAGAGGCCATTTACTTGCCTGGAATGTGGGAAGAGTTTTTCTAGAAAATCATTTCTTATGCAACATCAGAAAATTCACACAGGAGAGAAGCCATTTTCTTGTACTGAATGTGGGAAATGTTTTAGTCAGAAAAATAATCTTGTTAGGCATCAGAGAATTCACACAGGTGAGAAGCCATTTTCATGTCTGGAATGTGGGAAGAGTTTAACTACAAAACCATCTCTTGTTTTACATCAAAGAACTCACACAGGAGAGAAGCCATTTTCATGTCTGGAATGTGGCAAAAGCTTCACTTCAAAATCATATCTTGTTTTACATCAGAGATCTCACACAGGAGAACAATTGTTTTCATGTCTAGTATGTGGGAAGAGTTTTACTATGAAATCAAATCTTATTCTACATCAAAGAATTCACACAGGAGAGAAGCCATTTTCTTGTACAGAATGTGGGAAATGTTTTAGTCAGAAAAATGGTCTTGTTATACATGAGAGAACTCACAAAGGAGAGAAGCCATTTTCATGCCTGCAATGTTGGAAAAGCTTCACTTCAAAATCATATCTTGTTTTACATCAGAGAACTCACACAGGAGAACAACTGTTTTCATGTCCAGTATGTGGGCAGAGTTTTACTATAAAATCAAATCTTATTATACATCAGAGAATTCACACAGGTGAGAAGCCATTTTCATGTTCAGTGTGTGGGAAAAGTTTTTGTCATAAACTAGATCTTCTACATCATCTAAGATTTCACATATGAGAGAAACCAGATTTCTGTACAGATATCTGAGAACTCACACAGGGAAGAAATAATATCCATGGTCAGCATATGGGAATTGTTGGGGAACATCATAGAGGTCAATCAGGAGAGAAGCCATTGTAATGTTCAGATTGTAGGAAGTGTGGCCGGTGTGGAGAACCATTGTAGGAGCTGCTGTGTCACCTTCTGATACATGACTGTGCTGCACATATGTGGCACTGAAATATCTCAATAAAAAGTTTTTAAAAATAAAAGATCATTGCTTCCCCCAGAGACTTCTGTTCTGACCTCAATGACTGCAATTATGTGTTTATGGTGTAGATCCTCATTGATAATTGTCACTGGTAAAGATAACCCCGGAATGGGGGTGGTTAGAGGTTCCTTTTGAACAATGAGAACAATTCTTCCCAATAAACTGTTACCAGTAAAATATCTTCATATTTCTCTAAGAACAATTGAAAATAGAAAAAAATAAAAAAAAATAGAGCAAACACTCCTCCTTGTTGGAACGACAAATGAGGATATGTTCACAGATGTATAGAGGCGCTGGTACCTTACATCAATAAACTGATTTATTTACCATAAAATAGACAACGCGTTTCACATCCTAGGATGGATATTTCTTCAGGTTTAATTATCGCATGATTCGGTCACATATATAAGGGAAATGGGTGCGAGATTGACAGTCTCGTTAGTCAATGACCGCACACATGAAACATGTTGTACAACTAAGCAAACACCTGCTCGCCCTATCCATTATCAAATACAAACTTAGTTTAAACACTTATTCCATAAAAAATACATATAAAAATATAAATGCAAAACTTAACATACACACTGTTTTCAATAGGTTGTATCTTCCGAATATAAGAATCTTTAAAATCATACTAAACTGACATCTTAATCGCTGAGCGCCAGGTCTCCTTCTCACTTTAATTATCGTATATACTCGAATATAAGCCGAGGCACCTACTTTTGCCACAAAAAAATGGGAAAACTTATTGACTCGAGTATAAGCCTATGGTGAAAAATGCAGCGGCTATTGGTAAATTTCAAAAAATAAAAATGCATACCAATAAAATTACATAGGCAGGTATAGACAATTTAATATCCCCCATAGGTATGTAGAGACAGGTATATGTCCTCCATAGGCAGGTATAGGCAGGTATATGTCACCATTGGCAGATTATAGGTAGGTATATGGCCCCATAGGGAGGCAATAGGCAGGTATATGGCCCCATAGGCAGGCAATAGGCTGGTATATGGCCCCATAGGCAGGTATATGGTCCCATAGGAAGGCAATAGGCAAGAATATGGCCCCATAGGCAGGAAATAGGGAGGTATATGGCCCCATAGGCAGGCATATGTCCCCATAGGCAGTTAAAAAAAAATAGAAGCACTTACCTCACTCCCCTGCTGTTCTGGCTCCAGGAGCGCCCGGACGCTGTCGGCTCACTTGGCATTCAGCTATAAGCGTTCCCTGAAGAGTCGCGTATAGCTGAAGTGTCCCTGTCGGCGCATGGGCTTTCGCAGCACCCGAGCACCAACAGTGACTCGAGTATAAGCCGAGGAGGGATTCTCAGCACATTTCTTGTGCTGAAAAACTCGGCTTATACTCGAGTATATACGGTAGTTTGTATTCTTGCATATGCTCTGTTAGTTGCGGAACCTCTGGAGTTACTAAGGATTTATATTAGTCTATCCAAAAGACCTTGAGAATTCAGCAGTGAAGAGTTGACCTCTAGCTCTGTGTCACTGTGCTATGTGATTGGCATATTAGGAAGCACAGTCACACCTGTTCATGCACGGACCTTTCATTCATGTGGAGTTGTGGCACCTGAAGAGATCCAGATTCCAAACTTGGGGATGTTAATACGATCCGGTCAGCTTCCATGCTGTAAATCTGAGGCTCTTCAGGTTGGGGTACCCCTGGCTGTCCTATTACACCAGGTCATGCCTTATTGAGAGAACTTAGTAATTCCCTTGTCTCAACTTCAAGATCTGCTTGTTTCAGGAAGCTTTGATTATGACTCTCTGGACCATGGTGAGAGGAGAGTAGATGTAATACAGCAGGAAATCCCACTTCAGGTACATGGTGGTTCATCATCTTTCTACAGTAAACAAAACACCAGTACCATAGCATTTTGTTTTGTTGCCATAGATCTTCTTTTGGAGTTCCCCCTTTTTGGAAAATTTTGGTGAATAATTCTGGATCTAGAAACCACTCACCCAGTATGATTGTGCCTCTGCTCAGCTCATCGGCAAAGATGTCCAGACTTCCTGGGATATGTACGGCAGTGAGGAGATGCAGACGCTTTTCCAGGAAGAAGAACATCTATTAAGCTTCTTCCAAAAGGATGAAGGACAAAGTTTCTCTGTTTCGTGTATGTAAGCCTCAGGTGTTGTGTTTTCCACATGGACCTTTATAGGACTTTCTTGCAGCCAGGGCAGAAAATGAAGAAGCACCAACTTACTGCCTTCAGCTCCCTTATATTGGAGGACAGCTTGCTTTCCCATGGAGACTAGAACCAATGACCCTGTACAGTCTTCTAGATGGGCTTTCCAGCCCTTCAGGGTTGCATCTGTTGTCAGATAGTACCAGGTTACTGGTGCAAAGGATCTTCTGTTGATTGGAAGTTTCTACCAGCTTTAAAACCATTGACTTGCCTCCTCAGTTGCACTAATTTCAGGGTACAGAGATTGTCTACCCCTTAGGAGACTTGTTCCACTGTCAGGAATTCCACCAAAGTCATGCTATAAAAGCAAGAGCCCACAGAATAACCTTTTTATGGTGGCACTTGTTAGAGAGTATTGTCTATCAATTCTTCTGTGCCAGGAATTCCATCAAGGTCACTTCATCTAAGTAAGAGCCCACATAACTGTCTCCATTGTGACATTAATTACATGGAACAGTGATTATCTAGCCACTTGTGAGACTTTTTTCACTGTGTAAGGAATTCTCACTGAAGTAGTCTCCTAATACCAAACTCAGAAATTGGATTTGTAAAGGAGAAGGAGAGTTTTGGTTACCAAAAGTAGTAATTCTAGCCAGTCTTCCTTGCTCTCATCCATCACTGACCTTTAAAGCTGCACAACATCAGAGTTCAGAGGAAAGGTATGGCCACTGACTCTTTATTGTTGTCATTAGTCTTGTAGCCACATGGCTTTATGGCTTCCCTTGGGACCACTAATAAGATCTCATCAATTGATTCCAATTGGAGGACATCTGGTTCCCTTGGAGACCAGCGATCTTATACAGCAGTTCTGTGTAAAGTTCTTCTCTTACCTCTGCTAGCTCTTTTTGCTTGACAAGCCCTAGGATAGTTCATTAAGTTGCTGTCAAGCCTCTAGTGAGAAGGTGTAGTTTGTGGAGCTGTGTAACCTTCTGTGGGGCCCACACTTCATAGCTCATTTCAGCTATAATCCAAATAAACTCCAGGTTATCAATATGTTACTCAGGCTTAGACAACATACAGCTTCATTGACAACAGAACAGAAAAAAGATGTATTTAAGCTTGAATGACACAATGAAAATCATGTTCTCTACTGCATCCAATTGGACAAAGCTTTATAGTGTATTACTGAGCCCACCTGAGCAATTGTAGCCTATTAACTTTTATGGCACATCAGCTCTCTTGTCCATAGGATCCTAGAGGTTAGCACTACTGGTAGAACAGTGCTCTTGGACACGTTCAGTGTGCTTTTTGGATTTAAAATTTGATGGTGAAGAGCAATTGCCTGTGATATCTACGACTTATAGAAAACCCACTTCTGGCAATACCATCTTGCATTTTAAAAATTATCACAGTAGGTCCACTAAAATATCAATACCTATGGGAGAAATCTTACGCGCTAGGCACAATTGCAGTAGTACGGAATCCTTTAAAATAGAGGCAAATAATATAGAAGATAGGTTATCTGCCCAAGGATACCCGAGAGGTCTTCTACAAACAGCATATAATAAAGTCCTAATTAAAGAAAGACAGGATTTATTACAACCAAAAAATAAGAAAATTTCATCTTATAATTATCCTACTCTTACACTGGACCATATTGTAAATAAATATCTACCTATTTTGTATGAAGATAATGTTTTAAATAACATCTTGTTGGAGGGCCATCGTGTGGTTTCTCGGACAGCCAGAACTCTACGAGACTCCCTTACATGCAATGTACTCCATACAGCAGACAAACATCCCACGTGGCTTAATTATAAAGGCTTTTACAGGTGCGGCACGAATCCTTGCCGCACATGTAAATATGTCTTAAGTGTAAGGAGTTCAGTAACTCTGGAGGCACAAAAAAGTTTTCCATACAAAACTACATAAATTGTAATTCTCATCGTGTTGTTAATGGTGCAATCTGTCAGATTTGTAACCTGCTGTACGTGGGAAGCACAATTAGAATATTATAATCGAGATTCACAGAGTATATTAACGACATCAACACTACATCCTTTAGAAATAAATATAATTTGACTAAACATTTCATTCATCACAATTGTGATTACAGTGCGCTAAAAGTCTTTGGTATCGAAAAATGTGCCCGTCCTATTAGAGGTGGTGATTTTGAGTGATACCTGAGAGACAGGGAAGCATTTTGGATAACAGTTTTAGATACTTCAGTGCCAAATGGCTTGAATATGGGTAGAGAAATTATGTTCCACTATTAGTATTTTAGTATTTATTAATGCTTATGAGAACTGTTTTACTACATATATAATCCCTATTCATCTTTCCTTTCTTTCTGTGATTATGTCTACTTTGGTGATGAATTTTATTACATTGTATTCTGTATATGTATTGTATATATTGTGTTGTCAGGTAGCCCTCACATTATGCTTTTTAGTCTGACCTATCCAGCTATATTATATATGCTGCTATGTTATTTGCCTTTTCATACTTGCTGGCTGTGGGCTTTGACTTGGGCTTCCCATTACATTTCTTTCTATTGCATTTGCACATGCGTGTGATTGCCAGGCTTTTGTCTGCCCGCTTTGTGTGCTGGTCTTTACCGCACATGTCCTGATGTACTACTCGCATCTTCCGGTTATGCTCGGCGTGGGGGACCAAGCGGAGGGTTTGCATATGGTTTGGGCTATCTGTTAATTAATTTGTTTTATTAGTTCAAGTTTGTCTTTATGTATATAAATGGAACATCACATTTAAAAGCTAGTATCGCTATGAGTAAGGGCATGTATATTTCTAAGCCCGAAACTCGTTAGCGCTATGTACTCTTTACATGCCTCTTTACTATTTATCTCTGCCACTGCTTTACTGGTGAGTGCTTTCTGCTTATATTTTTAATGTTGTTTAATAAATTTTGAGGATTTTAATGGCCATAACTTTGCTGCGTGCTGCATATCTTTCAAAACTGAATGTTCATCCTGTCTGATCGCCACCTGGAGAGATTCTTCTTCTAGGACAAATTGGTTCAGTCCTTCTAGAGGGTTTTAAACTTTGCTTGGAAATAGGATGAGCTAGAGTTCCTTTGTGTTTTCTTAGGTCCTTAACATGGGATTCTTGCAGGAAAGTGATGGAGCGATGACGAGCGAACTAGAGAAACCTCTATCAGAGTCAGTGACTGGTAAGAGCCTTTCATACATCTTGTGCTTTATTCTATCAGTTTTAGTTGCAGATGGGGTTCACTTAGAACGTTCCACCTACTTTCTCAATGAGGAATATACAGAATATCCCAGAGATACTGGTTGATGTTTTTTCCATTTCATGGATCTGGTGCAATGTGGTACAAAATGGGTAAAAAAAAACCTCAATACAGATACAGTCACAGAGCAGACCGGAGAGCAAATACAGATCCAGAGTGAAGACTGCAGGATAACATGAGGGCATTTACACTTAACA
>JAODAL010048653.1:0-28815 GCA_025379985.1 Phyllomedusa bahiana | reverse complement strand
GGGGGAGGGGGTTATAGTGGAGGAGGGGGTTATAGGGGAGGGAGGGGTTTTTAGTGAGAGGAGGGATTTATAGTGAGGGGAAAGGGAGTTATAGTGAGAGGAAAGATTTTAGTGAAGGGGGGGGTTTTATAGTGAAAGGGGGGGTTTTAAAGTGGAGGGGGGGGTTTTTTTGTGAGAGGAGGGGGGTTTTTGTGAGGGGAGGGAGTTATAGTGAGGGAAGGAGTTATGTGAGAGGGGGGGGGTATAGTGAGGGGAGGGGTATGGGTGAGGGGGAGGGGGATAGTGGGAGGGGGATTTTAATAGTAAAGGGGTGGGGGTTTAGTAAAGGAGGAGGGGAATTTTAATTGGGTGGGAAGGGGGGATTTATAGGAGAGGGGGGGGGCCCCATAGGGGAAAGGAGAGGGGCCATAGGGGTAGGAGGGAGTTACAGGAGAGGAGGGGGGCTATACTCCCCCTGTCTGTTTTGGGAATTTTGTTTTTTTTGTTGTCTTTTCCACCAAGCTGGGGGATGCAGGCAGTGTGAAATTAGGTTAGAGCTGGGTTTTTTTTTTTGGGGGGGAAGGGGCGCCAAAGGGGCCCTACTTTCCTTGGGCCCCAAAAATTCCTTGTCCCGGCCCGGGGTTGCATTTGGCATGGGGGCCCTGACCATGCTTTAGAAAGGAGGACCCCTTTAAGGCTGTCCTCATCATTCACTTCTATGGGAGCTCCTAAATATAGCCAAGCGCACACACTAAATTCAGAACTTCCATAGAAGAGACTGAGGAGGATGGCTGCAAGTGCCGGCTTCCTCATTCTCATGGATGGTGGGCTTGCAGCAAGCTGAGAGACCACCATGCTACTAGACTTTGCTTCATGGGAACACCCCTTTAATGAGAACCTGTGATTTTTGCTAGCTTATCTGAGAGAAGGATATGGAAAGAAGCCTAGCTCTGCAACATATAGGTTTATATGATTTGAAGCAGAAATTCCAAGTAAAAGGCAGAGAAAATCTATAAGGACTCCTTAAGAGGCAGTGAAAGTATTGTTTATCCCACCTGCATACAGTGATTTGCAGTTGACTCTGTACACACTGATGTAGGGAATGTTGTCAATCACTGTAAAATTGTCTTCAAAAGTAAATATATTTTAGATATTTTAGGCATCTATATATTTGTTTGACTGGCAGGGTATGTGGGCAAAGTAAGCAAAACTCCTTATAAGTATTCCTATCAGAACTTTCTTTGCTTATCACTCAGAAATCCTGCTCCAAATCATATAAACCTACTGTCACGATCCATGCCGCAGTCTTCGTTCCGGACCACGGACATGGTCGTGTCTCTGCTATGTCCCTGACCCCGCACCTGTTTGCTGCTATCACAGTCCATACTGCGGCTTTCATTTGGGACTGCGGGCATGGCTGTGCTCCTGCTGTGTCCCTTGTCCCTGCTTCCTCTGATAGTTTGGACACACCTGTCCTCGTTACTGCTACTTCCCATGTTCATGTCTGTGTCTGCATGTGCATCTTCCCTCCCTTGGGCATGTGCGTTCCTCCTGGTCTGGATTTAAAGGGACAGTGTACCAATTACCTGTCCAATGACCTACGACCTTCTGTGTTTTAAAGGGGTTTTGCCACCATGTAATGTTGACGTAGCATCCTCCAACATGGGTATTTAATCACTTTTCTAAATATATGTGAGTACAAAAAGTGAAGCCTCTACAGATTTCTTTACAAATCCTTAGTTACTTAAAAGTTTACATAAGACATGACCAGCAGCTGACAGGAGCTGACCCAGCCATGCTTGCATTGTCTGCACTTCTTAACTGATGACAGGGAACATAAATGAGCTTCCAAGGGACTGTGGAGAAAGTGCAGTGTATGAGGCTTTAGGTTGTATAGATAATCCACTGGTTGTAATGTTATTATTTGAGTGAACATTGCAGACGCTCCCTTATTTCTCCCTCTGTGCTCCTTGCTGCTCAGCCCCCTCCCTCTTCTCTCTGCAGCATTCATGATTTGTTTATATTTTCTCCTGAGCCAGATAAGAGGAAAGAAACTCACTTCCTGGCAAAACCCCTTTAAGGAACTTCCTGTCTCTGCTCCAGGGTCAATTTGTTTATGTCCATTTGAGCTCCTGACCTCTGAGTGTTGGTTACTGCTGTTCTTGTTCCTGAGTTAACCCGTCTTACCTGCAGTTAAACCCTGAGTTATCTGCATATCTATCTGCTGTTGTCTGCTGTTGTACCACTTCTGTTTCCTGACATTGTACCAGTCTGTTGTATACCTGGGACCTTGTTACCTGCTACCTGGCTACAGCTACACCTGCTGTGACCTGTCACTTCAGCCTGTAACTGGTGTCCTTGGGGAAGCAATATGCTTTGTACTCCAGTTTTTAGTGAAACATTTCTGAACAAGTCTCTTTGCACAAAAAATGAAAATTTCTTGGCACTTTGGCCTCCAACACTCATCAGATTGACTATAACTGAGGCCAGAAATTGTAGCAATGAGCTGTAGTACGACTCCAATCCATCCCTGTCATTACGGTAATCCACAGTTCTCATAGAGAACTATGGATTCCGTTTCTTCTCCCCGCTCGGCGAATCCGCCGCGGGGGGGAGAAAGTGACATGTGAATTATTTACAGCGTGTACGCACCGGGAATAATTAGTGTCTATGGGGCCGGCGAGCTGCCGCCCCCCACCCCACTGCACGGCTGCCGGCGTAATTGCAGGGCGAAATCCGTCCCCACAATTACGCCGACAATAAGCCGTGTGAACATTGCCTAGACTTCCGGGGCTGTCAGGTAAGACAGCAGCTGCCTCGTGCCACGGCTGCTGATGGAGGACATAGAAAGCTTCCTCCCTCTGTCTTCCCCTAGCTGCCACAATTGCGATAGATCACGACAAATAAGGTGTTAATCACCCGTGGCTGGAGTGAGCTCCAGCCATGGGTGATGCAGCATGAGGCCAGCTGTAATATACAGCTGGTACCATATTGCGATTGTGCCCCGCTTGACAGACAGTCCGCATGTTGTCCAGGACATACCCATACATCCATTTGTGGGAAGTTACTTCCTGCTAGGACGTATTAATACGTCCAATGTCGGGAAGGGGTTAAAAAAAACACAGCAAAAACAGGAAATTTTTCCTCAAAATGTTATGCACGACACCACCCACATATGTTAATTTTGTGATCGCATTCACAAGAATTGGTACATCATTGAGACATACAACTACCACATCAAATATAAGTGGCTTTGCCATGCTAGATGGTACCGCTCACAAAATGGGTTTCACGAAAAAGAGAAAATCTCCACACAGCATGCATATACTGAAAGTCAAAGGCTAACAATGTTTTGAACTTTGACTTTCATGCTCCATATCTCACCATCGACTATAGCTTTGAACGTGAGACTCCCATCATTTTATAGACAATCATCTCATACATGAATTTGACTTGCAACTATTTAGCATATGCTTAGTTATCCAGTTTCTCGTCATGTAACTTCATTGTTACTGTTTTGCTCCTAAAAATCTAAATTTTTAGTTTCATTATTTTGTTAGTATTTTGAAAATCCACCTTTGGCTTTCAGTACTTCCTGAAACCTTCTGGGCATATTCTTAATTATAGTCAAACATGTCTTGACCAAAATCTGATCCCAGGTCTCTTCTACATGTTCCCAATGTTAGTGCATATTGGTCGACTTACTTGGGTACAAATAAAGCTTTTTCTTTAACTCTACCCACAAGTGTTCGATTGGGTTGAGGTGTGGGTACTGTTGGGGCCAATCCAGCAACTCTACTTCATTGTCTTTGAGCCATTTCTTTGCCAATCTCGATGTATACTTTGAGTCATTGTCCTACTGGAACACTATGTCTACCTTTTCATATGCATAGTATTTGAGTGTACGAAGTAAATGATCTTTTAGGATACTCACAGATAGCTCAGAATTGAGACCACCATCGATTATTATTATTATTATTTATTTTAAAGCGCCATTAGTTCCAGGGCGCTGTATATTCGAGGGGGTTACATACATAACATAAGTCAAACGAGTACAATGATAAGGGATAATGACAATTGGCATGACAGAGGGAAAGAGGACCCTACCCGCGAGGGCTCACAATCTACAAGGAGGGGGAAAGAGACAGAAGGTAGGGGCAGACATGTTTGTGGAGGGTGTAGTGGCAGCAGGTTATTGTAGGTTATAGGCAAGCCTGAAGAAATGGGTTTTCAGATTGGTTTTGAAGCTGGTGAAAGTGGAGGAGAGTCTGATGTGCTGGGGCAGTGAGTTCCAGAGTGTGGAGGAAGCACGAGAGAAGTCTTGGAGACGGTTATGTGAGGAGCTGATAAGAGGAGAACAGAGAAGAAGGTCCTGTGAGGAGCGGAGATTGCGTGAGGGGAGGTATCTGGAGATTAAGGCAGAGATGTATGGAGGGGAGAGCCTTTTAGGTCAGGGTTAGCAACTCGAAATGAATTTGCTGGGCAACGGGGAGCCAGTGAAGAGATTGACAGAGGGGAGAGTATCCAACCCTTTTGGCTGTGAAACAACCCCATGTCATCAGGCTTCTTCCACCGAACTTGACAGTTCCTTCAATTTCTTGATCTGTTAGTTTCCCTTTACCTTGATTCTTACAGACCCATTTTTGCCCATTAACGCGCAGTCTCATTGCTCCAAATCACCCCTATCCAATCTTCTACTGTACACTTTTCATACTTTTTTGCAAACTCGAGCCAACGCTTCATATTATGATATTAAAGTTGAAGCTTCTTCACCTTTTTTCAGGCCACCATTCCAGACTTGCGTAATGCATGTTGCACGATGCTTGCATGGGCGTCTGTGATCTCACTATTACGCAGCATAGAAGCCTCCTCTCATGTTCAAAGCTGTAGTAGATGGTGAGATATGGATCCTGAAAGTCAAAAGTTCTAAACATTGTTACCCTTTTACTTGTCAGTGTAAACGTCATAGTTTCCACATTTGATTTTCACTATTTATTTCCCCTATAAAAGTCAATGCCACAAAGGGGGCACTTTAATATCAAACTACAGTATACCTAAACGGCTATCCTACTTTCTGCTTGAAGAAAGGGTATTGTTTTTTAATTTATTATTACCGTAAAATACAACATTTGACTGCGGTTAGAAAATGCTGCAGCTGACAAATACAAACAAAGCTGCTCCAACTGAATACAGCCTAAACATGGTTTATGAAATCTGAAAGAGAAACCCTGAGGGACAGAAATACATAGAAGTGTACAAAGATTTCTGAAATTTAGAGATTTGGTATTCTGGGTAACTAAACATAGCTGTAAGGGACCATCAGGGGGCACACAGAAACACAGACAGAGTGGGGGCCCGACGCTGGTCCCAACCCCCCTCCCTGCCTTTTTTGGGGGGCCCGATCCTTAAAAAGGGCGGGGGCCCCAAACCAGAAGACTGAAAAACCCCTGAATACGTGGGAACACAAAACAGACAAACCCAAATACAAAACAATAAGGGAAGTCAGACAAGAAGGTTTTCGCAAGGGGCAGCGCAGTACCCCAAAGGGAGACAAAAAAAAACAAGACGAGCCAAGGGTAAAAAAGTCGGGGAATGCAATCCAAAAACAGGAAAGTAGAAATTTAGTAGCCACAGATTCACAATTACCCATAAAATCCCAACCACAAAAGACAGGATAGGCAAAGTACTAGGTATGACCCATAGGAATGGGCATCCTAAGGATCCATTGTAAAAGGGAATTGTGTTAAAATTTGAAGGTGATACGTAAAAACACAAAGCCGGATTTGAAAAAGCTGCATCAAAAGGAACACATAACAAAAGGTGCTCAATCTGAATACAGGCCTAAACAATTATGAAACTGAAGAAGAAACCACTGAGTGACCCAAAATACAAGAATGTACAAGGACTTCTGAATTCGAGATTTGGATTCTGGGCCAACTAACATAGTCTTTACTATCATCATCATAGCTTTTACATCATCAAACCATACTTTGCACCACAGCACATTTCAAACCAGTTTCAAATTTTAGTTAAGAAATTAGGAAATGTGCTCTATAATACGGAGAAAGAAAAAGTCCCACAAGATTAATAATTTTAGCTAATGTTTAAGTTAAATCTGAGCCAATTTATTGTGTTATGTTGCCACCAATTTGTTACTGATAATGCCCCATTTGATAAAACTTTTTTACATTATACATCATTGCCAATGGGGTAAATTTAGGAAGGGTTTTGGGCCAATGTTTCAGTGCACTAAAATTTGCTACTGTCTACTTCTCATGGTAAGAAGTGGTAAGAAGTAGGGGACCAATGTCTTGCATTCTTTCAAATTCTAAAAGAGATTTCTCATCACATTAGAAAGAAATTGGCACAAATCGTAGTACAAATCTACAACTGCTACGGGCAGCTTCTGCCTTTAGAACTGTCCAAAATATCCGAAGTTTATTAGGAGGCACATGCCACTTAAGAAATTTGGTACACATCACTCCATTGAACTTTAGTTTAAGAACGGTGAATAAAATGGCAGCCTTAATAAAATTCCCCTGAAAGCTTTCATAATGGCTTAAAAACTATAAATGTATTTGGCTTAAAATATAAATATTTTGTAAATATAAATATATTTATACTTAAGGTATGTGCAGACGGCGTCTTGGATATGCTTTTGCAATACATAAAACGTATAGTGTCAAATGCATCCAAAAACGTACCAAAGAGTGTGGTACATATTTGGATACATATTCTGGACTGCAGAAATGTATCCCTTTAGTTTCTATTGCCTTTTCAATGACTTAAACGGATCAAGAATTGACATGTCAATTCTTTGAACACATCCATTTAACGCAATGCAAAAACGTATGTAAAACACGTATCATCTAAACGACGATACGTATTTTACAGTGAAATCAATGTAATCACACTTGAACATTGTTAATTACATACTGGGTCTGTTTTTTTGTATGTAAAACATACCCAAATACGTATTTAAAGGGGTTATCCCGGAGTTTAATGATTTCATAGAACACTATATTGAAAAGAAAATCTATCCCACTACGTTCATGTGTTTCTTTTCTTTTGCCTCCTCATTCATATATCATAAAATCAGTGAAACTTCCTAGTTGCAAGAGGGTCAGTAGTTCTCCTGCAGCTCTTTCCAACAAGTCCCAGAATTCATTGTAGTTACAATCAAGGAGTCCCCTGCACCCCCATCATAATCCTTAAAGCACTGCTGAGCTTTGCCCTGCATCCATACATCATCATTCTCAGACATGTAAACCTCATGCCTCTGCATCTCTGTGCCACTTCATGTGCTGGTTGCCTGAAGTAAGCTGTGTTATAATAAAAGTGCACCAATCAGTTTGTAACATGGTAAAAAAAAATATTTCATGTACAAATATATATAATTGGGTTAATATATTTCTATGTATGTTCTGTGCATCCACCACAGCAGGTACACAGCTATCCCATCATTGTAACTGATTGCTGTGGATAATGTGGCATTACCCAGCTTTCTTGTACACTGCATATCTTATCTAGCATCCAAGAGAGGTGGGGGATGTCACATCCTCCACAGCAATCAGTTTTTATCATGGGAAAGCTGTATGACAGCTGTAGGGGATGTGTCATCGTCCCTGCACCCAGTGATGTCAGGGCAGTGTCTCATGATGCTTTCCCCTTGCACCACTACTATTTAAAGAGCAGTAGGCAGACTTTTTTTCTGACTGCTGCTGGATAATCTCAGAGGTCCTAATGCACATTCAGAAAATCAAACAATGCAAGTCTTCTGACCAGGTGAAAAAGTTTATTTAGAAATTTATCAAAAAGACATTTCCTCCTATCAGTACACAGCAATGAAGACACCTAAACTCTAGCAGCTAGCAGTGACGAGTCACTATGTAAATATAGTGTTCACTGTATGTGTATAACACCCTACCCCTCCCGCTCAGTACATTACTTTACATTCCTGTCAGCACCTCTGTTTACATAGTGACTGATGATTCACTAGAAGCAGCCAGATCTTTCTCTGCTCAGGTCACACCCCCTACAGGGGAGTGTTTCTATGCTGAGCCTGGCTTCAAAGCACACCACTGAGTGATGACAAAATGTCCATAGAGGCAAAAGCAAAGCCATGTGATCAATGAACGTCACATGGTTTGCAGCAAGTAGGAAGAAGGGGAGTAAAGGGCTCTCTGCCTGATTTTGCAAAGCAGAAGAGGTGAATAATTTTTAATGAGTATCAGTTACAAAGTTCAATATAATTGAGTTGTTAGCTCTATAACGAATAGGGAGAACCCCTTTAAGAACCGCCATGTGAACATACCCTTAAAGGGATTTTCTCACTACAGCATTTCACAGGCATATAAGTTTCTCTGGCTTATATTTTCAAATCCAGGGGCCAGTCTCTCCTTCCAGTAGGCATGTCTTCCCTCACTGAGGAGCAGTGACATCATCACACCCCTCCCTGTTCCTGCTCCCTCCCGAATCCTCTACATTCTTTGTGACCAGTGGGAGGGAGTGGATGCCACAGCTCTCGAAACCTCCTGCAATGGTCAGTTCTCATGCCTGGAGAGTTGTGATAGTCACCTCTCTCCACAAGCAATCCTTGTAACCAGAACACCTTCATTGATGTAAACAGTTATAAATACATGGGTCTTTTCAGCATGCTATTTGGTCAGTATTATCCCATTATTATGGCTTTATTTTGTATTGGTTATTTATATACATTGGTTTGATCATATATGTTTTATTTATGTTACCTTGTTGAGGCATTTGAATTTTTTGAATATATTACTCTAAATCATGTGTACCATTTTTATTATTATTATTATTTTTTTGTAATTGAGTTATTTTGATTTGGGATATACTTACCTGTAGCACTTTCAGCACTTTTTTGCACCGCTATTGTTTATTTTTGTATTTGCGGTGATTTATTTTCAATAAAGAAATATTTATTTTATTGGGCAAATATAGTTTTGTTTGGCGTTGCAGTTATAAATACAGCCTGAAATGATCAAACAAATGTGAGAAATGCACTCTGCTCCCCCCCTTTTATCAGGCAGAGTGTATAAGGGAGTGTTATATTTGTGTGAAGTGTAGAGTGTATAAGGGTGTGTTATATGGGTGGGGGGGAGCAGAGTGTATAAGAGTGTTTTATATTTCTGTGGAGAGTAGAGTGTATAAGAGTGTGTTATATGGATGGGGGGAGTGAATCAGCAGCTAAAGAGACTCAGTAATTTCCCAGATCCTTCACATTAGAGCTATAATTGTGAGAGGAGCCTAGAGAAGCACAGGCAGCCTGTTTCACACAGCTCAGGGGGGAGAGAACACAGAGAGCACAGGACAGCCAATCACAGCACAGGACTCATGTCCCACTCCCAAGGTTGAACTAAATGCAGACAGCCAATCACAGCAAAGGGGGTAATACAAACCAAATGCAAAAGTGCTTATTTTTATTGCCCCCATCATTACAGATATGATCTTGGTAGTGAGAAAACCCCTTTAAAATTACAAACAAAAATAAGAATCTATAAAACATATCTTCTCAAAGAAAAATTTAACTTTCTCCACTTATAAGACACTTGTTCCCTCCTACCTCCTTCATTTATCATTCACTCTGAATTCACTGCATTATTAATTTTGATAGACTTGACAAATTACTAATTTACAGAGGAATGCTCCCCATACAAGTATATGAAGCGGAGAGGAAGGGAAGGGAGAAGGTGCAAAGAGAGATAAAATCAGAGGAAACTGACAATTTAATATGAAGGAAACAAGAAAATCACCAGTACATAAATACACTGCTCAAAAAAATAAAGGGAACACTAAAATCCCACATCCTAGATCTCAATGAAATATTCCAATTAGAATTATTTATTCATTAAATAGTGGAATGCGTTGAGAACAATAAAACATAAAAATAATCTATAAAAATCTAAATTAATATCCCACGGAGGTCTGGATTTGGGATGATATGCAAAATCAAAGTGGAAAATCAAATTTCAGGCTGATCCAACTTCAGTGGAAATGCCTCAAGACAAGGAAATGAGGCTCAGTAGTGAGTGTGGTCTCCACGTTCCTGTATGACCTTCCTACAACACCTGGGCATGCTCCTGATGAAGTGGCAGATGTTCTCCTGAGGGATCTCCTCCCAGACCTGGATTAAAGCATCAGTCAACTCCTGGACAGTCTGTGGTGCAACATGGTGTTGGTGGATGGAATGAGACATGATGTCCCAGATGTGCATGATTGGATTCAGGTTTGGGGAATGAGCAGGCCAGTCCATAGCATCAATGCCTTCATTATGCAGAAACTGCTGACACACTTCAGCCACATGAGGCCTAGCATTGCCATGCATCAGAAGGAACTCAGGGCCCACTGCACCTACATATGGTCCACAATGGGTCTGAGGACCTCATCCTAATACCTAATGGTAGTCATTGTACCTCTGGCTAGCACATGGAGGGCTGTGCGGACCTCCAAAGAAATTATTCGCTATACCATTACTGACCCAATGTCAAACCAGTTATGCTGGAGGATGTTGCAGGCAACAGAACGTTCTCCACGGCATCTTCAGACTCTGTCACATGCTCAGTGTGAACCTTCTCTCATCCATGAAGAGCACAGGGCACCTATGTTGAATCTGCCAATCTTGGTGTTTTCTGGCAAATGCCAAACGCCCTGCACAGTGTTGTCTGTAAGCACAACACTGACTTGTAGACATCGGGCCCTCATAACACCCTCATGGAGTCTGTTTCTGACAATTTGAGCAGACACATGGATATTAGTGGTCTGCTGGAGGTAATTTTGCTATGCTTATTGGCACTGTCTCCTGATCCTCTTGCACAAAGAGGAGGTTAGCGGCCTGCAGCTGGATTGTTGCCTCCTACTGCCCTCTGCACGTCTCCTGATGTACAGGCCTGTTTCCTGGTATTTCCTCCATGCTCGGGACACTGTATTGACAGACACAGATAACCTTCTTGCCACAGCTCGGTCAAAAGTGGCTTATTTAGCACCGCAGCTTCACTATCTTGTCAAATTACACTGTTTTACACATTTTTAAATGTTGTCAAGTTCAATTATGAAATGAACCATTTGTTAATGATTTTGACCTCCTGAATTCAAATCTAACAATGAAAATTTGTATTTGGCTCTTGTCTCTATAATATCAAAGAGTTTTCCTTTTACTGCTACATATGATTAATTCATAAAAGTTTCAGTACTTTGAAACATTATTATATTTGCAAATATAAAGATGCAGAATAATCTGTTGTGCCAATTTTCTGATACTTGTTTAGAGAAAACTTCACAACAATTCAAATAACTAAAACATGTCTAAACACTATTGTGAATGATAAACCGTTACAGAAATTGCACTACAAAATTTGCTCTTTATTCAGTGATAAATCTTTTTTTCTTGTCTCTTGTATTCCTGCATCAGACCATCTCTTACAATTGTCCAACAGTAAATTGCAATCATTGATGGATTCAATGTTTCTTGATATGTTTTCTCCATAGCTGCAATATCTTGGTGAAATCTCTCACTGTGCTCTTCGCTCAGTGTGCCGCAGTTTGGTGGGAAAGAATCTAGATGTAAATCATGAATGTGATGCGACATGCCGCCAGAACGCCTCTAATCTTTGGCGCATTAAAAAGGCACTTATGGGGGCGTGGCCTGGAGAGCTCAGTGAATGGACGCATACTTCCAGGCCGCCCGTTCAAGCCACATATCTGCTGGAAGCCGACCCTAGATGGGGAAAAACCGATCCCAGACGCCCCGGAAAACCCCTGCCGCCAAACCTGTGCTTCCCACGCCAGGTTCCGGGCTGGATCGCTTCATTACCAGAAGCGCGATCAGACACGCCGGGGCCTGAACACGCCGGAGGAAGTGCAAGCACTGGGGCTTGCTTCAGAGGCCCTCACCACAGCAGCGACCTCAGCTACCACGAGCTCTGCTGCTCCCCGCTGCTCCGACGGACCGGGTAAGCCGCTCAATCATCCTGTACTCCCGGCTCCCGTCCCGCTGCACCGTGCGGCCTCCGCCATTATACCCACCGGCTCTGAGATCAGCCCCAAGGCTGTTGGAGCTGCCAACAAGCCAGGGCCTTCCTCCTCAGCCCTTCCGCCTCAGCACCCTCCTAACTGGCCGCAGGCTGACCTGTCTGCCCCTTCTAAAACCCAGGGGATTGCTTCCCAGCTCACCAAGCCAGAGGCCCCTGTTTCATCAATGGTTGGGATAGTGCAGGCCCACTCTGATGTGAGTCCTGCTGGACATTACACCTCCTCTGGGACTCTTGGCTGCTCCCAGGCACCTGCAACCCGGGACTCTCCCAGTGCAGCGGAGGTCCTTGACACCCTCCGTAATTCTACTGCTCCTTCAGGACATACCACCTATATGGAGTCACGCTCCCCACCTGGGTCCCCCACAGATGAATGCTACCATACACTGTACTACTAGCAAGCATCATGTAGGAGGGGGGCATTTGGAGGGACTGTCATCTCCACCCCCCCCCCCGCAGTTGTGGGATGCATCCCAAGAGGACTCTGTTGGACTGTACTCGGCACACTCCACGGGGGTACCCCCCCACACACTTCGCCCTGAAGCACCTGAATTCTCTCATGACTACCACGCTCCGGCCCGTCCGCCTCCGCCAACTGCCCAGCAGTGGTCTGACTATCTTCAACTATTACCGAACAGCTGGAAAGCAGACTTCCAACCCCTGCTATCTGAGGTGACAGAGGCCTGTAGGCAGGAGATCTCATCGCTACGACAGGACATTACACATCTTACAGAAAGAGTGGATGTTCTTGATGAGGGCCATGCTGTAGCTCGCAAGTATCTATCTGCCCTCCACCCTACCCTTGTTGCTTGTTCTTCATGAGGGCCATGCTGTAGCTCGCAAGTATCTATCTGCCCTCCACCCTACCCTTGTTACTTGTTCTTCATGAGGGCCATGCTGTAGCTCACAAGTATCTATCTGCCCTCCACTCTACCCTTGTTGCCCAAGCATCAGTGGTGCGTGATCTGGGTCGTCATGTCGAAGACCTGGATAAAAGGGGGCGTCGGAACAACATCCAGGTCCGGGGGTTGCCCGAAACCGTTAATGATGATCGCATCCCATCAACCTTGGTGTCCATCTTCAATAGTGTCCTGGGCGAGCCTCCTTCTCACCCCATCAAGCTGGATAGGGCCCACAGAGCCCTCCACCCTAAAAGATCCTCACCCCTCCCGAGAGATGTCATTTGCTGTGTGCATGACTTTACCACCAAGGAGAACATTATGATGAAAGCTCGGGCCATGCGCACACTGGAGTATGAGGGTGAGCAGATTCAATTATTTCAAGATTTGTCGTGGGTCACGCTACAGAAAAGACGCCTCCTGAAACCACTACTCTTTTCCCAAAGGGGGAGTGCCGATCCCATACAAGGGAAATTTTTCCCTTCGCCCCCCTCAGCTCGAAAAGAGGGGCCTTTGGGGGCCACCCTAAAAAACCTTGAGGATATGCAACCATTTTGCGACGCCCTGCATTTCCCGGCTCGCGGGCTTTTAGATTGAGATTAGAGGGTTCTTTCTACCTCCCCCGCAAAAAGGACGATCTCTCCCCCGGGGGGGCCCCCCGGGGGAAACGCAAAACCCCCCGCATCCCCCTCTCCGCAAAGCACTACTCGGAGCCCCTTGGCTCTTTATTTAACATGTTTTTTTCTCCTTTGCTAGGTGTTGGTCATAATGTTTTCCCTTCTAGGTGTAGACTTCCTAAATTTTAAATTTTGGTTGCCCCCAACACGGGGGGCCCTTGGAAACGGCGCAGCCGGGTCCCCGCAGTTAGATTTAACTTAGTTATATATATTTCAGGTTCTTGGTTACGCATTCACTGTTCTCCCTTCGGGGCCCCGGGAACCCCGTTCTTTCTCATTTGCCGCGTTCCCTTGTTCCCCCTACTGAGTTTGGGAAAGAGTTTCTTGCATTTGAGTGCGATCTTTTCCTTTGTGGGGGCTTTAGGCTTCCCTCCCCCGGGGAGAGAACGCCTTTTGTGTCAGAGACAGTAGGTCGGAGGGTCCTTGGGTGGGCTCATTAGGTCCCTTCTTTACCTTTTATACTCCCTTCCTCCCTTTTATACAGGAGCACACTCTCGGACCCCTCCTCTCCTCCTCTCTCCCCTACCCAGAGATTTTGGTTGTATCCTGGTCTTTGTCTGGGTTATCTTCTACTTAAATATTTGGCTTAATTGTGCTGGTTTTGTGAAAGTTGTCTGATAAGTGTTCCCCCTGTCCCGTCTTTGTCACTCACCAGTTGTACTCTTTCCCTTCCTATATCCACCATGGTTACTTGTGTCTCCATTAATGCGAAAGGTTTAAACTCAGACGTGAAGCGCCGTCTCTTGTTGCGGGAACTACGCTCTTTGAAGGCGGACATTGCCTTTGTTCTAGAGACCCACTTTGACCTACGTGGTTCCTTTAATTTTGCCAAGGCAACCTTTCCTGTGGCCTATTCCGCTTCCAGTGGCCAGAAAAAGGCTGGAGTAGCAATACTTATATCAGCATCCTGCCCTTTCCAGGTCGCCAGCTCGGAACTAGACCATCTCGGCCGCTTTGTTTTCCTCCAAGGATCCTTATATGGGTCCTGCTGACGTTGTGCACCGTTTTTGCCCCTAACTCATCTCAAACACGTTTCCTCTCACGTGTCCTAAACAGATTGTCTAGACTTCCCCCGGGGGCCCTCATTCTGGGTGGAGATTTCAACCTGGTGTTTTCCCCGACGTCAGATAGACATTCCCTGCAGGGAATACCCCCCTCCAGGGCCTCGCTGCAAGCGTCCACGGAGTTGCGCAAATTGATTAGAAAACATGGTCTCTACGACTTGTGGAGGATTAACCATCCAACCGATCGGTCCTTCACTTTCTATTCCCCCCCCCACCAGACGCACTCCCGTCTGGACTGCTTCTATGGCAACGTCCCGGCCTTGCGCATGATGTCCGATGCGCAAATAGGCCCCATATCGTGGTCGGACCATGCACCTGTCTCCCTCCTTCTAAAAGCTGGTTCCCCCTCCCCCCCCTGCTCCTGCCATGGGCGGTTGAACGACTCTATGTTGAAAAGACCGGCTCTGAGAGAGGAGATCCGCGGCACCCTCAACAACTTTTTCGAACTGAATGATGGGTCGGTAGGCTCCGTGTTCACGCTATGGCAGGCCCACAAGGCGGTTCTCAGGGGGACCTGCATCTCCATGGGGGCCAGGTTAAAAAGAGATGCCAGGTAGCAAGCACCTCCGTCTCCAGTCCTTGCAGGCCGCAATGTTCACTAGGCCAAATTTACGCATTTTACGCTCCATTGTCAAGGTTAGATCTCGCCTTAAAGACCTAGCATTGTGAAAGGTTGAGCAGTTACTCCTTTATTCTAAGCAGAAATTCTACGAATATGGCAATAAAGCCCATACCCTTCTGGCCAGGCAATTGAGGGATGGACGGGTTAATTCTACCCCTCAAGCCTTGAAGGGTCTCGATGGCTCCCTGACCTATGACCCTAAAACTATGGGCAGCCTGTTCCGTCAGTTCTTTTCTGACCTGTACTCTCTGCCCAAGGACCCCCAGGTCTCGGATGCAGACCTCATTGCCAGGATCGGTACCTACCTCGAGTCCTGTTCTCTCCCTAGGCTACCTAGGGAAGCTGCCGAGGCACTCAACTCCCCCATTGAGCTGGACGAACTACTGGGAGTAATTAAAGACCTTCCCAATGGTAAGGCCCCTGGCCCGGATGGGTTTCCATACTTGTACTTCAAAACATTCCCTCAGGAGTTGGCCCCTCGCATGCTCCCTTTGTATAATAGCTTTCTAAATGGCTCCCCCATCCCTGGGGAGATGTCCCACTCTTACCTCACTCTTATCCCCAAGCCGGGGAAGGACCCATCAGAATGTGCAAGCTACAGACCAATAGCCCTCCTGAATTCCGACATTAAAATTTTTTCAAAGCTCTTAGCCAATTGTCTGAACTTTTGGCTCCCGTGACTAGTTCATAAGGATCAGGTGGGTTTTCTCCCATGCCAACAAGGCGGGGACAACACTAGACGGGCCATAGACTTAATTGAGGTTGCCAACTTGCAAAACAAGGAAGCCCTCCTCCTTAGCCTTGATGCAGAAAAGGCCTTTGATCGTCTCAGTTGGCCTTTCCTGTTTGCAACGCTTAAAGGGGTTGTCTCACTACACTAATTCATCTTACCTCAGTCCTGTTTTCTTGGTTTCACTTTGAATTCAGGGGTGTGTTTACTGGCTTCCACTAGGCTGCAGTAGAAGCCAGGTCTGTAGCTATAGCAACCAGCACTGGCAGCCTATCATGAGAGATCAAACAGGTCTGTAGCTATAGCAACTTGAGGAGCTGATGCAGCCTATACCCAAAAGGGGATATCTCAGAATAGGTAGGACACCCGTTAATGGACACATATTACAAAGTGACTTGTTTTTGCAAGATCTTTAACATAAAAAGTAATCCTTGTAGTGAGACAACCCCTTTAAGTCTTTCGGTATCACTGGTAACTTTCTGCAGGTGATCAGGGGTCTTTACTCCTCTCCATCGGCCTCCATAAAATTGCCCCATGAGACTTCCTCCCCCTTTAGAATCTACAATGGCACGCGCCAGGGCTGCCCCCTCTCTCCTTACTCTTCATACTGTTGGGGGCCTCTTGCATCCAAAATTGGCTTGTTTTCGTCTATCTCTGGTATTCACTTTTGGGGATAAGGATTTTTAAAGTCTCCTTTTTAGACGTGTTCTGCTGAATTGATGGCCTTGTCCCTCCCTTTTGGGCTTGCACATTCTTTTGGAAGACTTGGGAGGCTTTTTTGGCTTTAAGGGTTAAACGCCCAAAAAGGGGGCCCTCCCCTTTATTCCCCGCTGAGTCCTTGGCCGAACTTCAATCTCGGTTTAAAAATACAGAGTAGACGCCCTCTTAAAGTATTAGGTGTCAATCTGACCCGGGCTAAAAATCCCCTTTAGGGGCGTAACTCCCTTCCTTTTCCCAAAAAATACGCGCCCCCCCCTATCTAAATGGCACTCTTGCCCCATATCCCTTCTAGGAGTATCCCTCATTTAAAAATGACAATTTTCCCCAAATTTGTGTACCTTTTTTGAAACCCTTCTGTGCCAACCCCTTAAAAAATTTTGAAACCCCTGCAAGAGCGATTTTTAAATTTTTTTGGAAAAGGCGTCACCAAAGTCGCTAGGGGGTTTTTAAATGGCGAGCAAAAATAGAGGGGGTGGCTCCCCGAACATCCTGAAGTTTTGGGGCATCCGGCCTGCGGGTCACCCCTGCATGGTCCCTCTGCACATACCTAAAGGGGATGGAATTGAGAAATTTTTTTAAAGGGGCCCTGTTCCATCCTAATATGTTCCTGGGGAGGGCTGGGGAATTTCGGTACTCTGGCCCCCTGTTAGGGCCAATGGCCTTTACAGGTCAGTTGGAAACACGTAGGGCCGGGGGTTTTTGGCGCCTCCCTGGTTCTCCTAACCAATTTTTTGGGCTGCCCAACATTAAATGTTTTGGGGGCCAGGTCAGGGGGTCCATTGGGGTTTAAAAACAGGTGGTTTTACCAAAAAAATTTTCTTTCGGGTCTTTCTTTTGAAAATTTTATTGGGGCAGGGGCTTTTAAAAAATTCCAAAATTCTTCCCAACCTCCGGCCAGTGCTTGATTTCCGCCTTTTTGGAAACAGCCCCACCCCCCCCACCCACACATTTGTCACCGGATTTGCGAAGGCAAGTGGGAACGGGTGATGCCCCCCATACTATAAGCCTACATCTTGATGCTAGGGAGCCCTGGCTTTTTCTGGGGCGATCAGGTATAAAGCATCTCCCCCTCTTTGTAAATGGTCTCTTTGCCCTCCATCTTCCTCTTCCCCCCCTCACCCACCATGTGTCCAGTCTTGTGTTCACCTAGGTCTGTCTTGTCTGTCTATTGCCTCACTTACTACACCAGGTTATCTGGTTTTCTGCTATGTGTTACTTTATGATCTGTTATACTGGCCGACATTGAAGCTTATACTTTGGTTTAGCCTCAACTTTACTATTTGGATTTCGGTGTATATCGTTTTATAAGCTTTCTTTTCCTGTAATTATCTTTATCTAAACAAAATATTAATAAAAATACAGTTACAAAAAAAAAAAAAAGGCACTTATAACACCAAAGTTTGTAGTGCACCTGTTCACAAATTATTTTTGTCTAAAAGTGCACCAGAAAACTTGTGCAGCTCCAATCATACGTGTCTTCCATAGTAACAGTTTGTGAGGCTAAAAAAAAAGGCAAAAGTCCATCCAGTTCAGCCCATTCTCTTGCAAGAGATCCAGAGGAATCCAAAACAATCTCCGTGAGGCAGAAGACAATGTTCCTTATTCCTTCCTGACTACGAATATGGTAATCAGACTAAATCCCTGGGTTAATGACCCATCCTTAGTATTCTAATAATCATAACGTTATAGTCTCTCTGCTCTTACAGTAAAAAAACTTTCTATGTTGGTGTAGAATGCTTTTGTCAAGTCGGAGTGGATGTTTTAGTTACAGGTAATAATATAAATTTCATACAAGACGTTTATACAGTAGTAGCTTGGTGTCTGTAAGAGAGTCCTAAATGTGATAGCATTAGTTGTCTGGACAGAGTGCTGTAGACTATTAGGGATGTTGCGTGCTGCTAAATCCTATGACTCCCCTGCTGACTCTTTCAGTTAGTGCTGTAGCCAGGGAGTTGTGAGCTTGCTACTATTTACAGTCATAGTGGTCTTTGGATATCTTTCCTCTACTATGAGCGCTGCTCTTTCCTGCACGGTACCTTGAACAGAGACAAAAGCTATAGGAAGAAGGCATTAAGAGAGTGTGAAACATGAAGAAGTCAAGTAAGATTTGACACATTTGTCTATTGTGATTGGCTTGGTGTTAAAGTTCTGTGCATAGAATATAGCAGGTGTCCCGGCTGGGAACATGCTATGTAAGCAGCTGCCTCCTGTCCTGTAACCATATGTTCCAGAGACTCACAATATGATTACAATATGTAAGTCTAATCTCTGTTTTAACCCATAGAAATGTATTTGCATTGTGACAGATGGAAGAAACTGATGTTCAGTTTTGCTACTAGTAGATTAACATCCCATTCACTCAATTTGAGTGTTTTATTCTGTTATTTAACATTTTGTACATTTTTTATGTAGATACTGTATTGTTTATTTAGGGATACAAGCACTAAAAGGAGCTGGAGACCGTCAATAAGAAAATGGACATTTTATTATAAATTTTTTTATCTTAGCAAGCATTTCCAGTCAGAAATCCATGTAAATTTGGATTTTAAAAACCATCAAAAAATTACTGTAAAACCGTCACCTTAGACCTCAACTGAAAATCCGCGTTGTAGTCCCACACAAGACAGGATTTCAGGGGGAGTAAGCCACCGATTTTTCAAAAAAACTTAGAACGTGCTCAATCTTCTGCCATATTTCACTCGGAAAACGGCGTAAAACTTCCATCTGTCATGACTCCTGGGTGATTTACTAGAGAGAGCTCTGATAAACTGTAATAAGATGTTTATCTGTGTGAGCGACACACAACGCAGACAGGTTTTTTAATTATGCAAACAAAAATGTCTCAATTCATTTACAGCAAACTCAGATCTTTTAATTGTGAAAAATTTGTACCAAAAGAATGTTAAAAATTAAATATTTTTTAATTTTGAAATCAGAAGTCTGCTTTAAACTTACGATACTACTTGGAATAGTCTGTAACAGGTGCTATTTTTTATGTAGCACAATGTCTTGCAGAAATAATTTAAAGACCAATTTTTCAATTTTAGCAGATCACAAAATAATTAAAGGGGTTGTCTGAGAAAATAATAAATTAAAGTGCTTGCAGGAAATGTTATAAAATAATAAACCAATCATTACTCAACCGTTGAATTCAGCACCGCTCCAGCGGCAATGCCCTAGTAAACCACACTAGACTATGTTTACCTGTTCTGCCATAATGGCATCACGTACATCGACCTCACCACAGTAGCCAACCAATGGCCTCAGTGGTCTTGTGCTGTACACAATAGCATCATATTTCTAACAAAAGACTCTCTCCTGACTTTCTATGTTGTAGCATGCCTTGGGAAATTATTTCTACTCTAATCATCAAATATATTAGTTGCCAAGTCAAGTAATTGCATGCATAAGAAGTTTTCCCCATGGTTCACGTGATGACAGACATCATCTTGCTGCAGACCTTACAAGTGAATCCAGTACTGATCAGATGCTGACAGAGTGAAAAATCACATTTACATTCCATTTTCTTTGACTGGAGTCATTACTTTTCTTCTTCATCTGGTCCATACTATCATGACTGTTTTCAGCTACATCTCACCTCAGCAGACTCGCCCACCAAGACTTTTCTGACCCATCACTTATGCAGCACGTCCTTATCCTCTATACTAATACAAGCTAATCATAGTGCGACACACTGTAGCTATACTGTCATGCACTGTACTTAGTGAAAACAACAACTCCACACACCGTGCCCCCTGAATGTAATAACAGCACACCAGTGCCCCCTGAATACAAGAGTGCCACACACTATGTCACCTGAAAATAGCACTATACACTAGGCCAGTGGTGTTCAACTCATTTTCTCCAAGGGCTGCCCTTGAAGGGCCCGTGACGGGTGGCTATGGTGCCTGAGTAAAGCTGTCAGAACTGTGCCATCACCTGTGAGTTGGTAAAGCTCTGTGTCTAAGATGGTGCCTACACCCTGTGCTGATATCACTGTCTCCGACAAATGCTGGAGACATTCTTCAGGGAAAGTGGAGAACCAGACCTTCTGCGTCCAGACACTGTCCAGCCCTGTTCAGTGTGTCTAACATCTCGTAGGTCACAGAAAATGATGTGGTGCACTGGATGCAGCTTACGGGATTTGAGTTTGACTCATGTGCACTAGGCCCTATCAAATAACTATTAAAAGGTAATATACCCCCTGAAATAAAATGGACACTGTGCCACCTGTTAATAATTATTATACACATTGTACTCCTAAAATAAATTATATTACATGCTAAAATAAATTTTAGTACATAATGTGCCCCCGTAAAATGAATGACAATGTCCGTCCTGATAATAACAGTGCTCCTGTCTAGAGCCCTGCCTAAAATGTCATCTAAAAATATTGGCTTGGCCTTTTTTGGACATGCCTGGCTCCTACAAGATAGTAGGGGACCACGGCACACCAATATAGGTTACGAGTATGTAAATAAATTTATTCAAAATTGTATTTATAAAGTATCAAATACTTATTACAAAGGACACATTGAACAAAAGTTACACTGATGTAACAGATGCCATAGATCAAGTGAGATATCCTGCTGTAGTCCTTTGTTCTATTGACATCTGAATAGAGACAGGTTAAAGTGGGAATATGCAGATATGGCAGAAGCAAAGTCAGCGCTGGTAGGAGGGGATGATGTAGGTGACGCATAGGATATCCCAGTAGGGGCGCCTCAGACGTCTGGCATACTGGCATACACCAGACGCCTTGGACGTCCTTTCCTCTCCCACCTAGTCTAACCAGTCCCTACTGGGATATCCTTTGCATCACATACATCATCCCGTCCTACCAGCGCTGACTTTGCTTCTGCCATATCTGCATATTCCCACTTTAACATGTTCTATTCAGATGTCAATTTGACAAAGGCTACGGAAGAAACGTCACTTGATCTATGGCATCTGCTACATCAGTGTAACTTTTGTTCAATGTGTCCTTTGTAAGCAGTATTCAATACACTTTATAAATACAATTTTGAATAAATTTATTTACAGACTCATAACCGATTATGGTGTGGCATGGTTTCCTATCTGTAACCTGGTCATATTCTGACCATTCTACATGAGCACCCATACCTTAGGTATGAGTTACCCTATATATTTTCCATCTGGCTCCTACAAAATGACACGGGCAGAGTGATGGCACTGCCTGCATCATCTCCAAGGACTTTGTATCCGTCAGTGCCTGACCATTCATTGCATCCCCGGTTTAAGGACGCCATAAGAGTTTCTGGTAAATTCAGTAATTAGCTGCGGCTGTTACCAATATGTACGGTACATCTTCCCAGCAGTAAGCAATGGTGTTGGAGCAGTGATAGATTTGAGTAAGGATTATTTAATTTTTTATAACATTTCCTGCAGGTTGAAAATGTTGTATCTAATCAATATAATCTGAGGGACCACTACAATATATACAAACAAAGTGAGCAGTTCTCTGAACATTTGCTTACTATGCGATTCGATCTCTAGGTGCCCACTTATCATCTTGTATAGCATAGTGTAATCATTGTACTGATAAAATTAGAGGAGCTTCTTTGTAAACAAGGCTCAAATAACAGAACACACGCAATGCTCTTACCTCTATATTTATCAAGTGACGGCTGCCAGGGATTTGCAAAGGACTGTTTTTTTTACACGTGTTTGTCCTTACAGCCTGTCCTGTTGGTGAAATATCTCTATATTTCCTTCATGGATGCTTGCTTTTCTATTTGATTTGCCCTGGTAACAGAATTGCTAGGTTTAGAGTAATGAATGTTTTAGGCTTGGTTCACATGTGCGTCAGAGGTTCCATTGGGAATGATGGAAAAAATAGTGCAGCGAGGTGCGCAACTTTTCCCATCTAATGATATATGCCATGGCATAAACACGACTGATCCATTGTAATTAATAGGGTCCATTGGGCGCCGTGGGTGTCCATTATTAAATGGATTTCTAGGTGTTTGTTTTCTCCTCCGCGCCAGAGGATCCAAATGGAATTTCTGATGCAGATGTGAACCAAGTCGTAGACTCAATATAATGAATGAAATTAGATCTAGGTAAGTGTTCTGAGGCATATAAATGGAAATCCAGAAAATTTTAATAGTGCAACTTTGATGCTCTTATCTTTCCTAATGTAAAATTGTAAGAGCATGATTTTTTATTGCCTATTACCTTAAAGGATTTGTCTGGTTCGTATAAAAAATAAAAAGGAATCTCCTTGTGCCCTATAAAAACAACTCCAACCTATACTCATCATCCTTTGCTCCTCGGTTAGGGCGCGTCCACATGGCACAGGACAAATACTGGTCAGTTTATCTGACCGTTATTTGTCCTGTTTTTGTGCCGTGTACACGACTGCAGGGGGATGGCTTTTCTCCGCGATTACCCCTTCATATTCACTTGTTCATATTCTGTCCGAAAACCGGACGGAAGAATGAACATGTTCAATGATTTTCGGGCGGCCGGTGGCCCTGAAAAACTGCTGGGTGGGTTTTCCATAGAGGCCCATGTAAAAGTTTGCGTGGGGATAAGGCCTTACAGTGCTGTGTCTCTCTAGTCTTCTGTTTATTGTGCTCTTCTTCCAAAAGCACATAAATTAGGACCTGAATTAAAGGTAGGGTATAAGAGATATCCCTACTAATATTTTGCTAAAGGCACCCTTCACCACCAAATCAATAGTTAATATTTAACTTTCATTGATACTCTAATAAAAAACTATAATATCCAACTCTAATAGCATATATGTTAATAGCCTATATCCAGTTCTTCATGTAGCATAATGGTAATGTGGCAACAGCAGTTTTCAAATGCAAGGGCATTGATGTAAAGACATTAAAACTGAGATCAACACAACCTCCCCAACATGTTTCACCACGTGGGTATAGGGGTTATGGCAGAGGTACGCCATTCAGTGTTGCTTTCTCTGAATGGGCACCTCACCTCTGCATGCAGTCAGCCTCTATTACATCACCGGTTTGCGTTGTTCACTTCCGAACGGTGATGTAATTGAGTGGCGTATGACATCTGCAATCAATCAGCGGCTGCAGAAGTGACGTCAATGTCCAAAAGAACACAGTTAAAAGAAGGCCAGAAAGACGCAGACTGTAATAGAGGATAAGAGGATGGTGAGTATAGTTTTGTTTTATGTAGCACCAGGAACTTCCTATTTCCATTGGAAATGGAGATTATATTAGTTTGTCTATAGTGGTGCCTGGAAAAGATATCATAAATCTTAATACGTACAAATAAATGTGCATTTTTGTTACAATTATGCCAAGTAACTGAGGTAATGACCCTCGGGCCACTATTGTATTTTTGCTACTTTAAAGGAGTTGTCTCACATCAGAGTTTCATAGATGCAGCCTGTCACTTCCTAGTCAGACTGTCTGTAATTAGCATTCAAGCTCTATGCATTCACTCTGTGTATTCAACTCAGTGTTTTCAGTCTGCTAATTAGTTTAGATTAGCTAAGAAGCTCTCTGAAACTGCTAACAGGAGATTTATCTAAAGTAAACAGTACTAATTACAGGCTTTTGTCTGAAAGATCAGATAAAAACAAACTTTTTACTGCTGGCCAGCACAGAGCTGCAGCAAAGTAACTCCCTGCTATCACATAGAACAAATAGCAGGGGAAAGGGAGTAAACAGGACGGTCACTGGGGGAACAGAAAGAGCCAGGGAGGTGATAAAATCACTTGTAGTTCCTTAACAAAAAAAGACGAACAAAGCAATATATTTGGAAAATGTCTTCATTCAGTGTTCCCTACATTTTGAAAGCTATTCTTTGTAGCGAGACAACCACTTTAAGGAGACTCTACACTAGTTGTGCATAATGTTATTGCAATAATGACTTTTAGAAGCAGTTGAGATTAGATTCCATCAACAACCTTCAATTTGCTATTTATGTCCCCAAGCCTGTGTTAGACTGTGTGTTCTTACTATCTCAAGGATCACATTATTGAAGCCATGTAAACACTTGCAACATCATTGACAACCACACGGTGGCATTACAGTGACCTTTCACCTCTGCAATTCTGACAAATTCAGATTTTAAGCTTTTTAAAAGATACATACAAATTTTTTTTTTTGTATGTAGTTCTATTTTTTTAAAATATTTATTTGAAGATAATTATTTCCTTTAAACCTTTCCCATTGGAAACCCCCCTTTGAATTAGAGATTTATTTCCAAAACTTGGACTGTAGATTCAAGTTTCAGACCCAGATCCATCATGACACCCCTGTTAGATTACAAGACGGTCATTTTACACATGAACTCTGTAGCTGTTCTATGTGCTTGGACTATCAATAGGTTGGCAGATCATTTGGATAACATTGATTTTTTTAGAAGAACATTGCAGTTCTAAATATTTCCTTTTCAGTGGAGAATTATATGTCTAGCCATATCTTGTACTGTTCAATAATATATTTTGAGATACAGTTTTTTTTAAGGACTGATATATTTTTAGACAGTATTTAATTTTTTTCTTTATATATGTAATGTACAACCCTGTACATATCTCCATTAAATTATCATTTCATAAATATTACTAGTATACTTATAGGTAATACAAAAGTGTACTTGGCTTTGTTTCTTGAGTCTTATATAATCATAATCAATCTAATTTCAAGAGCTTTTACAATTCAAGCAAAAAATAATACATATGTGACATGAGCGCACCAGCCCATACCATCAATATTAATGGTCCAGCATAATTTATTGTAAAAAAATTACCTATTGTTTAAATCATATTTTTATTTTAAAACACATATTTTAAGAACTGTTGGTTATTTGTTTTTATTTTTTCATATTGCTATCAATATAAAAAAAAAAAATAAAAACCCGAATTTTCACTTTACCCCCTATGCCCATTAATAGTTTACACCCCTTTGTTCGTAGGAAGGTTTTTATCGGGGCCCCTTTATCAGCACAGGCAGGATTGGTGGTGACACCAATATGTATAAATAACACAGGATCCACCATTTACAATAGGAGTTAGACACAGATCCCCCTCTCCTCCTTCCTGCACAATGACTTCTTCCCAGGTTACAGAGCATCCCTAGAAAACTATCCTATAGAAATCAATGGGAATGATCCTGTTCACAGGCTCTTGAAGCTTCTTGTAACGTTCTAACCAGAGTAGAATGCCCAGAAGATGGTGCATCCTCTGTGATTACCTCAGCAAAGGTGAAGACCCGCTGTGACAGTCAATATGCAGGACAAGGGAACGGGGGGTGCTAGCGGGAATGGGGTCCCGCTGGTTAACCGTAACTGATAAAAAGGGCCCAAGTGGGAAAGGATGGTAATGCGTCAGGATAACAGCAGTAACACAGGTAGCAACCGGTGCAGCGGCAGGCACAGCAGTAAACACGCAAATGATAGTGCAGGGTTAACCCTGGAAGTCAATGGAAGCAGTAGCAACACAGCAAACAGAGGTCAAGCTGTATGTAGAACAACAACGAACTGACCCTGAAGCAGGGGCAGGAAGATCCTTTTAAGCAAGGAGGTCACAGGTCATAAGCTGGTAATTGGAACACTGTCCCTTTAAATATTCAAACAGTGCCACACGCGCGCTCTATTTGAGCTCATGCGCACACAGGATGCCATGGAACCGGAGAGAAAAGAGGAGAGCCGTAACTGCCGACGGAGATGCCGCTGCCGGCATAGCAGCAGGGACAGGAGCCAGGACAGGTGAGCATACCGTGGGTAACGGGAACCGCAGGTAATGGGGACATAGTAGAAAAACGGCCATGCCCGCGGTCCGCAACGGGAGCCATGGGCATGTCCGTGACCCAAGACAGGGGCCACAGAGTGGACTGTGACACTGCTTTAAAGCATAATTCTAAATATGGTTAAAGGCAGCTCAGGTAAGATGGTTGTTTCCTTAGTTATATACAGACAACAGAATTTAAAAAATCTACAATAAAAACAGCTAAAAAGAAGATATGTAGCAATATCTCATTTTAAAAAATATATACAGTATCTCACAAAAGTGAGTACTCCCCTCACATTTTTGTAAATATTGTATTATAGCTTTCCATGGGACAACACTGAAGATATGACACTTGGAAACAATGTAAAGTAGTCATTGTACTGCTGGTATAAGGCCTCGTTCACACGGCTTATTTGGGCACGGATTGGCGCCGTACTCCGCGCCGGATTTGCGCTTCAGTATGGCGCCAATCCGTCGGAGTCATTACGGTAATCCATGCTTTTCATAGGGGAAACAGTGGGTTTCTCGCTCCTCCCGCTCTGCGATCCGCCCCGGGGGGGGGGAAGGGTGGGCATGCACATTATTTACGCGGTACGCGCCGGTAAACAAGGCATTGTCTATGGGGCCGGGAGCGGCGCCCCCGCCGCGCTCCGGCCCCGCCCCCGCCCCGCCCCTTATTCACTGCGGATTTGTGAGCTCAATACGGCTCACAAATCCGTCGAGAAAGGGCCGTGTGAACACGGCCTAAGTGTAAATTTGGTATGCCTTCAAAATAACTCAACACACAGCCATCAATGTCTAAACCGTTGGCAACAAAAGTGAGTACATCCCTATGTGAAAATGGACAAATTGTGCCCAAAGTGTCAATATATTGTGTATACACCATTATTTTCCAACACTGCCTTTACTCTTTGGCATGGAGTTCACTACAGCTTCACAGGTTGCAGCCACTTTACTCCTCTACTTCTCCATGATGTCATCATGGAGCTTATACACTGTATATGTTAGAGACATTGTGGGCAAACCTCATCATCTTTTAGAAAAAACGTTTGACTGCTGTGCTTGCCAACAACGTCTTTGCCACCAAGTATTAAGTTTTGTTTACCAGAGGGATCAAATACTCATTTCTCACTGCAAAATGCAAATATTATATAATTTATACAATGTGATTTTCTGGATTTTATTTTGGATATTCTATTTCTCAATGTTAAAATTAACATACCCTTAAAATTATGTTCATGTCTTTGTCAGTGTGTAAACTTACAAAATCAGCAAGGGATCAAATACTTATTTCCTTCACTGTATAGACCTACCTACATACTGGGTGGCTCTATATGCTTATAACCTACTAGGGGACCCATAGACCTACCTACATACTGTGAGGCCAATATACCAATAACCTACTGGGGGGACATATGTACCTACCTACATACTAGAGGCTCTATTTAACTCCACCCTACTGGGTCGCACTATATAATTGCCTACTGGCAGACCTATATAACGACCAATCTACCTGGGGGGATCTATATACCTATTTGGGGACCAATATACCTACCAACCTACTAGGGGACCTTATACACCTACCAACCTACTAGGGGCCCTTTAAACCTACCCAATTACTGGGGGACTCTATATACACCTACCAACCTAGTATGGGACCTATATACCTATCAATTTACTGGGATAACCAATATACCTACCTACCGAAGCGACCTATTTACGTATTTACTGGTAGGCCCTATATACCTTCCTAGCTACTGAAAGTGGCTATATACCTACCTACAGGGGGACCTGTGTACCTACTTACCTATTAGGGGACCCACAGTATATAACTACTAACTTACCGTGCTGGCCTATATACCTACTGGGCTATTTATTATTTTATTTTGGGGGTGGGCCATATATTTAACTACTGAGGGGATCTATATACTTACCTCTCTACTGTGGGGTCTATATAAACTACCTACAGGGGGCCATTTATGTCTGTCTACGTACTGAGGGGTCCAATATACCTATCTACCAAGGGTACCTACAGTATATACCTACCTATTAATGGGACTTATATACCTACCTATCAAGGGCCTATATACCTACCTATCTACTGAGTAGACCTATATACAGTACATACCTACCTATTTGGGGGTCTATATTCCATCCTACCTAGCGGGTGCCTAGGAACGATAGCTGACTCCCCATCCCCCACAGCAGGCACCTGGAAATGCGGGTTGTTATGGGTAGGGGCTTCATCATGCTTTACTATATAGGCCCTCATTAGGTAGGGAGGTATATAGACCTCCTCTTCCAGTAGGTAGTTAAGTATAAGTGTTGGAAAATGAGG
>JAODAL010048652.1:0-28816 GCA_025379985.1 Phyllomedusa bahiana | reverse complement strand
AATTTAAATTTTAATTACATCTGAAATGTACCCAAACCCCCTTCTCCAGTCCTTCACTAAACTTGTTATTTTTATTACATCGAAATGTATCCGACCCCCCTTTTCAGATTCCAAATATATAACTTTTAATTACATTAGAAAGTATCCAGATTTTTCTCCGATCCGGGTAACTAAAATTTGTTTTTAAATTACTCTAAAATGTATCCGACCCTCCTTCAAAAATCCTAGTCACTATAACTTATTATATTACACTAAAATTTTTCCAACCCTTCTCGGAGTTTGGGCACTAGAACTTGTTTTTTTTTTTTTACATCAAGAAATGTATCCAGCCCTTTTTAAGCTTACGGGCCCTATATTTCCTGATCATTTTTTTGACCCCTTTTTTTTGAATATTGGCCCCCACATTTGCTATGCGCCAATGCTTTGGGACAACCCCGTTATTATACAGTCCATAAATAAAAGGGGGTTTTTGCCAGAAGTGCCTTACTCTAAGAATAAATGTAAACAACCCACAGGAGGAGGGTGAGGGGGCCAGCCAGAGCAAGACCCTGCAAAGGGGATGTTGAAATTTTTCACTCAAAAAAAAAAACTCAACAGTGGTTTCGTTTACAAAAGCAAACCTTTTCCCCACAGCAGCTTGAAAGTTCTTCATTTCTCTGTCATAATAAGCAAGATCTACTCAGATAATACACTACAACTAGGGATTCTGTATACAAAAGACAAAATATTTCTACCCGGGGCCCTTGAAAAATTTTTCAGCTCCCTTTTATCAGATAAGAAGTGTGCCTTCTGCGCAAGCAGGGCCCCATCTTGTCAGGTCGTTTTTAATAGAACTTTTAATAACTAAGGGGAGGGAAGGGGACCTGTATCTCCAACTGCATTTTTTTAATCACTAATTTAAAGAGTGTTAAATACCCTTTTGGGGGATCCCACGTCAACATACAACGTGGGGAAAACCCCTTTTAAAAATGGGGGTTCTTCACATTTCTTAACTCTTTAAAAAATGTGGGTGTATACCCCTCGAGCCTGGGGGTTTGTCTTTTTAAGCTTTCCTAAGGCGGACTGCACTTTTTCCCGGGTTTGAAAAAAAACATTTTAAGTTGGAATTTTTTTGCTCCCCCTTTTTCATCAACAGAAGGTTTATCCCCCCCTTGGTAAAACAAAATGGAGAAGAAATTGTTTAATAGTTTTTTCTTTTTCCCTCGCATTCCACAGTACCCCTCAAAAACTTTTTAAAGGGGAATATTTTTTTTAATTTTTTCTATATGTTAAAAATATTTGGGGTTTCTTTACTTTCTTTCAATACTCATTCTGTTCCAGCTTTGCTGCCTAATCATTTTTACAATTTTTTTTTTTTCCCTTATAGTTTTTTTTGTGCCTCTCACTGCCCCCCTTTTTTTAGTACGAAACGCTTTTTTTTTTCTTTTTATTCCCTCCTTTACATCTTGTTATCCACAGGGGTTTTGACTGTTTCAAATTTTTTTTTTACCATAGGGTATTACCCTTCCACGTGGCGTTTAAGTTTTTTTTAAAATCTCCCATTTTATTTTTTTTTCTGCTATTTTACACCCTTGTCCCGTCAATACAGTTTGGGGCCCTCTCTAAGCAGGATAAAATTACCCTTCCTCAAATTCAGTGTTTTTGTGGCTCCATCACAAAAAGCTATATTGAAGGATAAATGGAAGTTTTTTATATTATGGTCACTTTTCACTGGGTGCCCCCAACCCTGAACCTTTTGTTACCTGTCAGGTCTATTGTCAATTTAAGTCTGAAGGCCTTTTCCCCTTAGTCGGTTCCCCTCACCATTTGGAAAAGGTAATTATTTTTAGTTTAGACAAAAACATTTTTCCCTTTTGTGAGACCCCATAAAACAACCTCATTCGATTAATGATTCATCGATTTTCCTGAGGGGCATTCTTTTATGGGGTTCTGTTTTATTTGGGGGCCTATACAGACCCCTATTGAATTTTATTACTGTTAATTTTCCCCCCTGTATATTTACCATAATGATCCACCTTTCATTACCTGTACCTATTCTTCCCGCAGTGTTGGCTTCAGACAATTTTTCATGAGACAAACATCCCCCTCTTGGTTTACGGTCACTTCTAAATAACTGTAACCCTGAAGTTTAAAGCCATGTCTCAGTTATCCCCCTATGTCATATTTTTTTAGCTTGGGTTTTATTGTCCCAAAGAATGTTCTTCCCGAACGTGCTGGGTTAGAATTTTTTTTTTGCAAATGCAATCGCCTTTTATTCTTGAATTTTGAGGCCTTGCACCATGCAGTGAAAACCCTCTGTTTTTTATTTCATGCAGCTTCTCTTTATATAATTTTAATTGATACGCCCACATCCTGGAAGTATTCAGAGACATACTGTGTGCTCAAATCTAGCCAAAATCAGCCAAACTGATTGGCATTTCATTTTAAAGATGGACAATCGTTTCATAACAGATGGACAATGACCCAAAACATAAAGCCAAAGCAACCCAGGAGTTTATGAAAACGAAAAAAAAACAGATATTCTTGAATGGCCAATCTACCTTTTCAACCCAATTAACATGCATTTTCCCTTTTTAAACTTTAGACAGAAAAGCCACAAACAAAGAGAACTGGAAACCCTCAAGAAAAAGCCTGGCGAGTATTAAAAAGAGAAACGCAGCGTCTGTGATGTCCATGATTAAAGACTTCGGGCGTCATTGCCAAAAAAGGGGTTTTTTCAATCAAGTTTTAAAAAATGTACTTTTATTTAAAAATTTTTGAATTTGCCCCAATTTAATTTTGGCCCCTTTTAAAACAGGGGTGACATGTTAAGGAGCTGAAACTTAAAAACCCCTTTATTCCATTTTAATGTGGATACCCTCAATGAAAAACTGAAAGTCTGGACTTTATGTCCATGCCTTATATAACTATAACTTTAAATTTTCGTAAAAAAGGGACAAAAAACAAAAATTTTTGCCAGGTAAATATATGATTCCAAGGACTTCTACATTCCCCCTGTTGGTGCTTACTGGTGATACTTGGGTACGAATACAGCTTTTTCTTCAACCTACCCACTTGTGTTCAATTGGGTTGGGGTCTGGGGGACTTGGGGTCAGTCCAGCAACTCTACTTCATTGTCATTAAACCATTCCTTCCCCAAACCCTTCTGTATGCATCATTTTTTTTGTCTATGGAACCAATGTCGTACTTTTCAAACCCTTGTACTGGTTTATAATAACCCCCACTTGTAGGTACTCACTATAGCTCAGTTGAGCTCAACATCGCCCGGGTTAAAGTATTCAACATTTTTGGGCTGTTAAAAACAACCCTGTATCATCGGCTTCCTCCACCAAATTTGAAAAATTCCTTTCAATTTCTCGATCATTTACCCCATTTTCCCTTGTTCTTCCAGACCCATTGCCCCCTAAAGCCCCGTCTATTGATTTTCGTCTCATCACTTCATTCCCTTTTTTCGGTTTCTTTTTTAACTTTTTTTTTAAACTCGAGGGGCATTCTTAGATGTATTAAAGGGTCGGGGCTTTTTTCCCCTTTTTTTGGGGCCACCATTCCAGACTTATATAATGTGTGTCACATGGTGCTTGCATGGACTTCTGTGACCTCACTATTACGAAGTTTATGAGCCACCTCCACTGCTGTATTTGTTGCGCCAGAAATAATAGACCTTGTGATGAGTCAACTTGTTGACTTTGATATTTTGCCTGGATGTCCACCTCTTCTTTTTAATGAAGGACAGTGGGTTTCATTTATATTTTCCAACTTCAGGGCCCCACGGTGAGTAGGCAATTTTTCTTGGCCAGAGACCTATCAAAGAGTGGGTGATTGTTTTTGTTTTTTGGGGAAAACTTTTTTATGGCTGCTCCTCGATTCGAACCTGACCTTTTGATTGGGAATCAACCCCAATAAACCTAAATATTCAGGAATAGAGAAGAGGTGGTAAATTGTAGTATACAAAAGAAAAGATTGTTTCACCCATCGGGGCAAAACATAAAAATGCAGTTACATGACAAGAATCTCAAAAAAGTATATCTAAAAAATTGCAAATCAATTTATGTTTTTAATAGCCAAGATGATTGTCTATAAAAAGATGGTAGTCTCACATTCACATTGGATGGTGAGATATGGAATCTGAAAGCTAAAAGTTCAACACATTGTTACCGTTTTGCTTGGCACTGTGTATATACAGAGTTAGAGGGAGATGCTTTCTAAGACAAAAACTATAAATTGTAGGATGTTTGACCTTCCCAACCTGACATTGTTATATGGCCCAAAAATTGACAACATCTCCAAAGTATTTATACATAAAGCCTCATAGTTTTTGGTTCAGATTAGTTACAATGTCATGTTAGCCTCCAATGTTCCCAAACCTTAGTGCACTCAATACTTGTATTGACGTAAAGGGCCTCTAAAAAAGGGGAAAAAATACAAAAATACTATTAAAATTAATATATTTAAACTATAAATAAGTGTACATAGCAAAATTGTAACGCAGTCTTCTCCACCACTAACAAAATGCCACCTGAATGTGTTTCCCCACCTGTTGGCATCACAAGCTACTATTGTGAGGTGGTCATATCATTATTAGAATCGTGAAAAATACATTGACAGTTAACATTAGGTTAAAACCCTGAATCATTTCTTAAATATTCATCTACCATTTTATTATTTAGGGTGGCTTAAAACCTGCAAAAGGATGGGGACCTCAGATGAATGGTAAGTAAAGTTATTGTTTCATAATTTTCCAAATGTATGGATAGGTTCCCTCAGTAAGGCAGGTATATAGATATAGGTTCCCTCAGTAAGGCAGGTATATAGAGATAGGTCCCCTCAGGCAGGCAGGTATATAGAGATAGGTCCCCTCAGGGAGGCTGGTATATATATGTCCCCTCAGGCAGGTATATGGAGATAGGTCAACCAGGCAGGCAGGTATATAGAGATAGGTCAACCAGGCAGGCAGGTATATAGAGATAGGTCCCCTCAGACAGGTAACCGCCATTAAAAATAACATCACGCTGCCAGCGCCGGGACGCTCCTCCGTCAGCTCCTCGACAGCTCCTCGGCCGCACAGACTATGATGGTTGTGGGGACCAGGAATGGCAGCGGCACGATGAGCTCACTTCATCGCACTGCTGCCCAATTCTTATACTGGGCAAATTAATAGTAGCGCTGACAGCCCGCCGCAGTGGGTCAGTGCTGCTGTTAATATGGTCTAAAGCAGACCTGGGGTCTGTACGGGCCATGGGCTGCATCCGAATAGCTAGCCGGTCGTACATTGCCCAGGTCTGCTTAAAAAAACAATTATGTAATACATAAGAACAACTCATACGCAACAGAAGACATACCGTAAATGGAAAAGAGAGATCATTATTGTTAGAAGCCGTTAAAATATTCAATAATTACTGACATATGTACAGGGAAGAAGCTTGTTCTGTCTTTACAAATATATCATGGTCTATGTCTTTTGTGTTTTTTGGCACTAATTAAAAAAACGAAAAGTTCTAAATGGGATGTGGTTACTTCCTGTACCTAAGCTGTATGAAGATTTTGTTTTTTTTCACTGAGACTCAGACACTGCTATTTTCTCACTGAGTAGACTTGAACTTACTAAAGCATTAGAGTCTTTATTTTAGTTTAATTATTGGCAAACTCATTACAAAGAAATGCAAAGAGCCAATAGAAGAGAACAGCAATTGTGCTTTAGATACAACGTGGAAATCAGTGACTAAACAAGTACCAGAGGTGTCAGCTACACAACATTCAAAATGCTTCTCCCTTTTTTCCCCTGGCTCTTCCTTCCAGGATCTCTTTATCAGACAGGTCCGAAGTGACACCACCTTTGTTTCATCCGAATTTCTCAAATTTAAACCGGGGGTCAGGTAAACATGTATATATAGATATTTCTCTTCAGTTGATGTTTACATTGTGTACTTGTTTGTCTTTTATAGGTAATTTTTGTATTATGCAGCAGTGTATGCAAATGCACTAATGCATTCTTATTAAGTGAATTGTAATATTAAGTAATATTTGTATAGCACAGTGGTGGACATTGGCAGCAAGCGAATGTGGGCCACTTAGCTGTGATGTATGATTGTCAAAGAGCACCTCTATCTTGGGTCTGTAACTTGGTTCACTGTTTAGCTGGCATATCACAATGCTTAACACAGGCACTGACAAATACATCATAGCACTAATTGAAATTTTCTTATAGTAGTTATAGGCCTCCTTTCTTGTAGGAACTGAAATAGTAGGTTGGCTCTTGACATAGATTGTTTTGTAACCTGAGGTTTATTGTGATGATATTCTGAAAATTATTATTTTTATGCCTTGCCTAGTCTAGTGATTTCACAATACCACATATGTTTATTTGTAAATTCCAAGATATATGAAAAATAAGGACCAGCGTATAATAAAGGACATTTTCTTTACTGGAAAAGTCTGTACATACAGGTGATGAGGTAAAGCAGTGGGGTGAGCTATTTAGTCGTATATTTGTTTTTCTATGTGCTATGTTTATTTATAAACTGTGTTATATTGTAATGGTGATACCACAGTAATCAGTGTATTTATTTATAACAAGTTCCATTTTCAGAATGTTACAATCATATTTGTTTGTAAATCTGTTTATTTTTGTACTGATGTCACAATATCCTGTTCTTATGTGCTGTCAAAAAAATGTACAGAAAAAATGTACACTAATTACTTAAAGGGGTTGTCTCGCTACAAAGAATAGCTTTCAAATTGTAGGGAACACAAAAAAAACATTTTCCAAATATTTGCATTGTTCCCCTGTTTTTCCCCAAAAATACAAATGAATTTATACCCCCATGGCTATTTTATTCCCTCATAACCACCTGTAAACAAATCTCCCGGGGTGTTTGTTCAATGAGATAACAAGAGTGAGTCATCACACAGGTCAGCAGTGTCAGTCAGTGTCCGTGCTGGGCCCGACAGTAAAAAGTTTTTTATCTCAAGTAAAAGCCTTTTAATTAGGGCTTTTTTTTTGGGGTCAATAAGAAGTCTTCCCGTAGTTTGAGAAGCTAATCTAATCTAAATTTGCACTGAAACCGGAGCTTATGCTTCAACATGGAGTTTATGCAAATAGTCTGAACCCGGGAAATGACAGAGATTTTTTTCATGTTCTTTTAAAACCCCCTTTGGGGGGCAACTCCTTTTAAAAACACAGGCAGGGGGCCGACTTACAGCTCAATGACTGGATAATAACTATTCCTAGTAGGGCAAATAAGCCCCAGCCCACCTTCAAAATTTTTGGTGTTTGATCACTAATGAAAAAGTTGCCACACACCCCTGCACTTGGAGGGGGAAGGGGGGTTTTACCCAGTGAAAAACTGCATTTGGGGTAAAACCAGTTAATCAGTATGCAGAAAAGCCACAATACAACACAGGGGAGAATGCTTTTGTGATATCACAATGGTATTTGTGCATTCGTCCGTGTCCGTGCTGTATTGTAATGTGGCCACAATAGCATTCGTGTCATGGAGGCCGCGGGCGCCGCGCCCCTGCGGTCGTTTCCCTGCCTGCCAGGGGCCCCGGCGCGGGCATCACCGGGCCCCCGGGGGCCCCCCTCCCTCCCCACGCCCCGGGTCGCTTACCCGGGCCCCGCTCCAGTGAACGGGCTCCTGTCTGTCTCCGGCCGTCGTACGCATGCGCGCCCCCTAGCGCGTCACCGCGTTAGCGCGCGACGGCTGGTTTAAATTTAAAGGGCCAGTGTCCCGGTAATTGGATTATTGCCGGGCGCTTGTCCTATATTTATTGTATCGCCCCCGGGCAACCTGTTGCCAATTGTTGCGAATGTGCTTAGTGAGAGTTAGGAGTTGTCCTTGTGTCCGTATAGCTTATCCGTGTACCAGTCCGTTCCGCTTAGTTTCCTGACCTTGCCTGTTGCCGCTGCCCTGACCGTCTGTCCGATCTCTGACCACGAACCTCTGCCGGCCTGCCCGACCTTCACATGTCCTGTTCCTGACTACGCCATTGGATTACGATTGTGTACCACGCAGTACCCGGCCGCCACCGCAAGCAAGGCACGTCAGGGTAACGACTGGTAGCCTCACGCTGCAGCAAGTCCATCCCGCTTTGCGGCGCGGCTCTGTTGCTGGAAAACCGGGGGCTACTTAGATTCCCGTTCCTGGCGTGGCTTTAACTACCATCGCTTAGCGGTGGTCCAGCGGATCCACCAGACCGTCATAGTACAATCTGGCTCCATGGATTCCACCAGGGTTACCTCTGGCTCGAATACGGGACGTTTACGACGGCCGTCTGCCAGCAGAGGTCAGCGCAATCGACAGCTCCGGCGGCATGATGCAAACCTTGGGGATTCGCTACCTCCGCCTGCGACCGCTGCCGTTCACCCATGCACAGTTGCACCTGCAGCCTCAGCTCCTCCTGCTCTGGCACGGGACCTTCTCTGCATCTGCCGCTCCCCGCTCGCTTTGATGGAGACCAAAGGGAAGTGCTGAGGTTTCATCTCAGTCAGGTTCTATACACATCGAGATGCTGGGACATCAATTTCCCACTGAGCGGGATAAAGTCGCCTTCATTATTAGCCTCCCTAACTGGGAAAAGCTTGGGCCTGGGCCACTCCGCTTGTGGGACCGAGGAGGAGACGCTAACGGCTAACTTGCAAGCCTTCCTCCTGGGGTTCCGGACTGTCTTTGGGGGGGAGGAACCCGTGGGTCGCACCTCCTCAGATGCCGCAGCCACTGCTCCGCCTCCGTCAAGGCGACTACCACTGTGGGAAACTTCTCTGATGCTGATTCCGCACCCTTGCCTCGGAACTAGACTGGAACAACGTGGCTCTGGTGGCTAACTTTCTGGCAAGGCCTTTCGGGACGTATTAAGTCGAGCTCGCGGGTCGGACCTGCCTAACTCTTGGAATGAACTGATTTCGGTTAGCCACCCGGACGATTTCGTTTTGCCGAAAGACAACAGGTGCTTCGGGCCCCTTTTTTTCCAAAAAACACGAGTCCACCCGTCCAGCCTGATACCGCGGTTAGGCCCCGGTCTTCCAACGGCCTCCCACTCCTTCCGCCAATGTTCTTGAGGACGAACCCATGCATGGTGGAAAGGGCACATCAGACCCAGGAGAACGCTGCAGGACGTTCTCATGCAGTTGTGCTTCTACTGCGGCCGGTTTCCGGTCACTTCATTGGTGACTGTCGGTCGCGTCCGGGAAACTTCCGCACCTAGGGCTGTAGGAGAGGCAACCCTAGGTGTTCAGTGCCGACCTCTCCCGTCTGACCATTTCGGTTTCTTTGCGGAACCTCGCCGGGACAGCACCTTCCTGACCACCGCCTTCTGGACTCGGGGTCCGCGGTCAACTGTATTAGCCATGCACTGGTGCTCAGAATACCGGCATTCCAGTGACCTCCCTGCAGAAACCCTTTTTCGTGTCCTCCGTCAGTGCTGAAATGCCTCAAGGATGCCATTCGGTTCTGCACTGCGCCTCTCATCTTGCAGATTGGGGGTTCACATCAGGAACTTATGAAGTTTTTCGTACTGCCTCGATCCTCTTCTGAGATCCTCCTGGGCCTTTCCTGGTTGCAAGAGGCATGCTTCCGACCCGAATTGGACAAGCGAGAGATTCTTCGTTGGGGTACCGGCATGTTCTACTCACGATGCCTTGGGGCAGTCCGTCCGGTCCTTCAGATTGCCGTTACCAAATCTACACGGTCTCTGCCAGGTCTGCCTGCTCCTTACAGGACTATGCTGATGTTTTCTCGAAAAACAGCCGATCTTTGCCTACGCACGGCCCTTCGATTGCCCTATTGATTGCAGCTGGTACTACTCCTCACTCAGGCAGATTTAGAGTTTACCCGCCTTTACCGTCCCGGAGAGGACAAAGGCTCATGACCCCGACTAATATCCAAGAGAACTACGCCAAAGGCTTCTTAAGTAAGTCTTTCATCACCTGCGGGAGCCGGATTTTTTTCTTCGTCGAGAAGAAAGATGGGACCTTGGCCCTGTATCGTTTTACCGGGCCTGAACAAAAATAAACAGTCAAGAATCTGGTTACCCCCTGCTTTTGATCTACGAGCTTTTTGACGCCTACGTGGCGCAAAAATCTTCTCTAAATTGGATCTCCGTGGAGCTACAATCTGATTCGCATTTATTTGAGAGGGTGACGAGTGGGAAACAGCCTTTAAACACCCGTGATGGCCATTTCGAATATTTGTCATGCCATTTGGTCTCTGTAACGCTCCGGCTGTTTTCCAAACTTTTGTGAATGAGATCTTCAGGCCTTTTATCGTTTGTGTTATTGTCTATCTGGATGACATTCGCATCTATTCTCCTGACCTGGAAGACCCACCGTCACACGTCCGCCAGGTGCTCAGACGTCTCCGAGTCTCCATACTTTATGACCAAGCTGGAGAAGGTGTCTGTTTGAACGCACCTCACTGACTGTTTAGGGTACATCTGTGTTTTCTGATCAAGGGCTTCAAGATGGACACCACCTAGCTTCAGCAGTCCTGCAATGGCTGTCCAGTGGTGCTTCGGGCCATTAAGCGTTTTGTGGCTTTGCCAACTATTTATAGGCAATTTATTCCTCAGTTATCATACTCTGGTGGCAAACCCTTGGTTGCCCTCACAAGAAAGGGTGCCGACCCCAAATCCTGGCCTCCCGAGGCTTCAAGAGGCGTTCAAACGTCTGAAAAAGCCTGCATTCGCTTCCGCTTCCTGTTCTCTCTCGCCGGACCCTCAGCGCCGTTTGGTCTGGAAGTCGACACGCATCCTCAGTTGGTGCCGGCGCCGTTCTTCTTCCTGAAGACCTCCTCGGGAAAGTTGCGAACTGGTGGGTTCTTCATCAGACCTTCACCCCAGCTGAGCCAACTACACCATTGGGGACCGGGGAACTCCTTGCTATAATAAATTGGCCCTAGCAGGAATGGGGCGATTGTGCGTCACCTGCTGGAAGGGGCTCTCCACCCTATCGAGATATACACGGATCACAAGAACCTTCTCTATCTGCAATCTGCCCAGCGCTTGAATCCGCGACAGCCTGGTTTGGTCGCTTTTCTTCGCTCGTTTTTAATTTCTTCCTTCACTTTCGACCGGCTCTGAAAAAACGGTAGGGCAGACGTTTACGGTGGGCTTGGAGCCACCCCTCCCTACAGCACATTATTTCCTCCTGAACGGCTTCTTGCTGCTGCTCCTGTGACCTTTAAAGGATACCTCCGGGGAGACCTTAAGTTTCCGTCCGCTTTGGGCTCAGAATCCTTAAATGGGGACATTGTCCCAAACTGCGGGGCCATCTGGAATTCACAAGCCGTACAACTCATCTCAGATACTAATGGTGGCCCACTTTCATGCAAGTCGTTCGGGACTTTCTTCTGCTCTCGTGCTCTTGTGTCGTAACAAGGTCCCTCGCGCAGACCCACGGGTATACTTCTGCCTTTCCCTGTGCCTGAGGATGAGTGGAACCCATATTGCGATGGACTTTGTCAGATGACTGCCGGGAGGCCTCATCCGGAAAACTCACGGTCATTTTGGGTGGTGGTTTGACAGTTTTCCAAAATGGCTCATTTTGTGCCCTTGCCGGGTTACCTTCGTCACCCCAGCTAGCCAGCTCTTCTTCCACCTATCTTTCGGTTACATGGGCTCCCCTCGCACATCACCTCCGATAGGGAGTCCGTTTGTGTTAAGTTCTGCGGCTCTGTGTACTAGTTACGGGTCCAGCTGGACTTTTCATCTTCGTACCACCTCAGACCATATGGGCCAGGTGGATGAGGGTAAACCAAATCTTAGGCGCTTATTCTGCGAACATTTTGTGTCTGCCCGGCAATGATAATTGGTCTGACATTCTCCCGGGCGTAATTCTCTTACAATTCCCTAGACTCGGAGTTGCTAAAGCCGCCCCCTTTTTTATTGAGTTTTGGGTTACATCCCAGCCCGCTCTCCCCTAGCCGTTTCGTGTCACGTTCCTGCCGTGGATGCCAAGTACGAGATTCAAGTCACTTGGCAGGGTCACTCGTCAGGCCCCTCTGCTTCGGCCTTCCTCTCCGTACTAAAGTTCCAGGCGATAGGTACCGGAGGAGACCTCCCTGTATTTAAGCTGGTGATTGGGTTTGGTTATCGGCCAGACCATGATACAATTCGTTTTAAGGTTCACAGCTACAAGTTGGGTCCTAAAATATTTGGGCCCTTTTGTGGTACTGCGTAGCTTAACCCCGGTGTCCTTCAAGCTCCGCTTGCTCCCACTATGCGTGGTCTCCGAACGCACGTCCATGTCTCGTCATCAAGCCTGTGGATGCTGAATAGATTCTCACAGGATCTGTCTCGCCTTTTCCTGTTGGCCGTATCGGATGACTCTTTGAGGTCAAGGAGGTGCTGGCACAGGACAGTGAGGGGGAAGCGGTTCTTTCTCACGGACTGGAAGGGGTTCGGCACAGAGGAGAGTTCGTGGGTAGCCGGAAGGCTAATCTGTCACAAGTAATCTCCTGGCTAGGTTCAAAAAAAAGAGGGGTGAGACCTAGTGGGGGGGGGGGTTACTGTCATGGCGCCGTGGGCGCGCTGCCCCTGAGGTCGTTTCCCTTGCCTGCCAGGGCCGCGGCGCGGGCATCGCGGTACCCGCGGCCACCCTCGTCCCCACGGCCGGCTCGTTACCTGGCCCAGCTTACAGTGAACAGCGCTCCTGTCTTGTCCCGGCCGTCGTGCGCATGCAGCGCCCCCTAGCGCTTGCGCGCGCGACGGTGGTTTAAATTTAAAGGGCCAGTGGTCCGGTAATTAGGCTTATTGCCGGGCGCTCGGTTGGGTCTATTAATGTATTTTCCCCCGCCCCCGGCACCTGGTTGCCAGATTGTTGGTGTGCTTAGTGAGAGTTCGGAGTGTCTTTGTGTCGTATTGCTTATCCGTTGTACCAGTCCTGTTCCGCTACATTTCCTGAATTGCCTGTTTGCCGCTGCACCTGGACCGTTCTGTCCGTTATCTGACCACGAACTCTTCCGCCTGCCCTGACCTTCTGCTCCTGTTCCTGACTACGCCATTGGATTATGATTCTGTACCACGCAGTACCAACGGCCGCCACTGCCAAGCAATGTCAGGTTCAGGGCGTGGGGTAACGACCTGGTAAGCCGCACGCCGCAGCAAAATCCATCCCGCTTGCGACGGGCTCTGGTGAAAACAGGGGTACTTAGATTCGTTCCTGGTATGGCTTAACTACCATCGCTTGCGGTGGTCCAGCGGATCCACCGAACCGTCACAATTATATTAATAGCTAGGATATGCTCTATTTTGATGATATCAAAATAGTGGTTCTCTTTATTCCAAAGCTGTATTCTAATGTGATGATGTCCAAAGAGTACTCAAGGCTATGTTCTATTGTGATGACTTCATAATATTGTCTTTTTTACATTCCTGGGCTGTCAGATAATTGCACAAAAACCTGTGACTTGATTTATAGTATACAGTATATTGTGTTGTACTGTGATGATATATTCAAATAAGCTTAAGGGTAGAGAGATAGGACTCTAGCACTCTATTCCTTAAAGTCACATATGACCACCAAGGTGCCTTGAATAGTGTTGAGCGATTATTATCGACAAAGTTGAATGAAATGCAAGTTTTTATGTTGATCGAAATTTTTAGATCATGCGATAACGTTTAGGTAAAATCTGTGCATCATTATTAATGATCGCGCCATTTTCGGCGCTTACCTGTTCATTTTGGCGCCAGTAAAATCAGCTTACGAATTAGAAGCAGGGTGGAGATGTGTGTGCGACGTCATGGATGGATGTGGATGGTTGCGATTGGTGTGGAAAAATCACATGGACCTGTTTTACATTGAACAGACCTTCCTGTTAATGATCAGTGTCTTCAGTGTCTCATAGCCAGGTAGGCGTGGCGATATGCTGTGTCCACCAGCTCAGCGAAATTATTCTATTTTTACACAGAGAAAGCTTTCTAACTGTTAGCTTGATCCTTACAACTTAGTTAGATCTAGATTTGAAGCATTTTATGTTATAGTTAGGTAGAGAGAGAATTTTAAAGGAGCATCTACCGCTGTAAAGTCACGGTGGGAAGCGGGGGAGGAGGGGGGGGTGCCCGCTGGCGCACACAGACAAGCTCTTTAAAGATACTGGATATTGTTCATGAAAACTTAGTAGTAGACATTGCACATGCCAATAGCTTATTATTAACAGTTTTCTATTGAATATGTCCTGGATATTGGGGCAGCCTGAACTTTATTAGGATACACATCTTTCTAGTAACTGCAGGTCTCTTTGTTAGAGTGCAAAACTACCACTTTTATTATCAGTATACATTTCAGATAGGTGTTCTTTTTTCAATTTTGCCCATTCCAAACTTTGTTTGATAGGCCACCTTGCACGTAAAGTTAAATTAGAATTTCCAGCACAAATTTGTATGTCAGCAACAGTTGATAGGTGCCAAAAAAATACCTTTTATTATCCGAATACATAACAGATACGTGGTTTTTTTTTTTCACTTTTGCGCAATACCGGTTTGTTCATTGTGGCACCTTGCACTTAATGTGAGATACAGCAATTTTGTAAGTCAACACAGGTGAATTTGAAAGATGCCAAAAAATACCTTTTTTTATCCGAATACATTACGATCGTGTTTTTTTCACTTTGGCGCACTAAGCTTTGTCATTGAGGCACTTGCACTTAAATGTGATACAGCAATTTTGTAGTTCACCACAGGTGAATTGAAAAGGTGCCAAAAAGACCTTTTATTATCCGGAATACATTCGTACATGTTTTTTCACTTTGTGCGCAGGCCAGCTTTGTTGATAGATCTACTTTGAGTTAAATTTGAATAAGCAATTGTGTTTTGAATTTGGGGATTTGAGAATAGCTGTGATTTGCCGTCTCTTTTAATATAGAGACTTTCCAAAAACTCTTCCATTACCTTTTCAAATTTTTACTATTTATGAACATGGGCGAGAATTAGGGGGTGCTAAGCGAGCAAAGAGGGGGGTAGGACATGGAGGTAGAGGTACGAGAGAAGGTGCTCCTTCCAGTGCTGGCGCAACACGCTTTGCCAGCGGATCGTCAGTTGCAGGCCCGTCGGCTGTCATCGCTGGGTCAGGGCCCTGTGAATCTCAGAAAAGAGCAGTGTCGACAAGCTGACCTTCAGTGGTTAATGCAACCTGCACCCTGCAGTCTTACTCCTCGTCTCCCAGTCACGGCCACAAATGTCATAAATCAGCATCCGTCCAACATGAAGCAGCCAAATGTCAACTCGTGTCCCCACAACTGTGGATAATCATTTTTGAAGACCTCTTTGATGACAAAATGCGGTTGGGGTCAGAAGGCATGTTAAAGATAAAGAGGCCAAAGAGGATGATTTCTCTGCTCTGACGCCCAGTTACTGATGCCATCAGAGGAGGAAAAGGGAAGGGCGGTCAATCGGCAAAAATGCCGGCGGTCGGCAACGCCTTGCAGTCCCTCTTGCTTGTAGGCCCGCAGCTCCTGGATTTCAGAAAGTCAGGACGACCAAGTCTCCTGTGTTGATGATTTATGATGACGACATTGCGGATCCAACGTGGTCTTTTCAGCAGAATTTGCTTGCGAGGCTTCATCACTGGACGAGGAGGAAGATGATGGGGTAGTGTCAGTACGGGTTCCCCCTCAAAAAGGAGAGGGCGGTCGCAGAAGTCCGCTGATTATGATTCCGCCAGCCAGGTCAGCGCAAAACCCGCTCCTCCTTATCGCCGTCAAAAAGGTCCAGGACCTCTCAAGCCTGGGCCTTCTTTGAGCAAGCCTCTGTTTTACCCAGCGATGTCATATGCCGCCTTTGCCGTAAAAGCATAAGTAGAGGCAAGAACCTTAGGTGGTTAAAACCCAACACCAAAAATGTCTTGTCACATGCAGCGAATGCATGAGTTGAAATGGAGGCAACTCCACCCCGACGACGCCGGGGCCCCCAACCACTGTTTACACCCTCTGTCTCCGCCTCCTCCTCCTCCACCACCCCAAGCCTTTTCCCAGCTGCCCATGTCTTCAGAGTTCATGATCAGGGATCAGCCTCCGCTTCAGCCTCCACCGTCGCCCGAGTACCCCCAGCAACCCCCAGAGACCCATCCTACCCCTTCTCTCCCGCCAGTTTGATGACCTGCACGCCGTACAGCGGCCAGTTTTTGCAGCCAGCCTTCTGTCTTCCAGGTTTGGGAGCAGAAGAAACACCCTTTAAACCCAAACCATCCCAAAGCCAAAAGCCTGAATGTCGGCATTGCCAGGCTTTTGGCCTTGGAAATGTTGCCCTTTTCCGTCTGGGTGGACACAGATGGGTACCGCCACTTCATGGCCCTTGCCTGCCCTCAATACCATATGTTTGAGCAGAGCATTTCTTTTGCCAGAAAAGTTGTCCCTCCTGCCACTGGCCCGCCACGTGTCATCTAAAATTTCAATCGCTTGTCTGCATCTTGCTGAAAAAGTCCATCTGACCACCGACACGGACCTAGTAAAGCACGGCCAAGCCGCTATATCACTGTGACGCTCACTGGGTGAGCTGGTGGATGTCTCTGGGGTGACGGTGGCTCTCAGGCTTTGGTGCACGCTCGTCAAAACCGCAGGAATGGAACAGGGTTCTTTCCCCCCAAGGTCCTCTGGTGGCATCACGTGCCCAGAGGCAACCAGGCCAGAGATGAAATTAATCTGTCCTTGAGAACCGTCCACAACCAGGTCAGGAGCTGTGGACGGCTCTCCGCAACGAGACCCGAGCCGCTGGCTGGGTGCCAAGAACCTTGTGCCAGCAAGGTGGTGTGGCATAACGGGCGAAATCTGCTGGCGCCCTTAATATTGGTAGGCTGGAGCACATCCCCTAGCCTGGCACATGTCATGAAACTTGTCGTCCAGAAATTTCTAAAGAGCTACCCGGGTCGGGACTGCCTGCGATGAAGGCTCGAAGTGCTAAGTTCGCACTTCCCGCCGTTCCCACCCTGCTTCGTCCCACCTGGCTGGCGTTGCAGCTTCAGCTCTCGCCGTCTCCGTCAACCCGTCTCATTTTTGACGTGGCAACACGCTGGAATTCCACCCTCCACAAGCTCCAAGCGATTGTGGCAGCAGCGGAAATGCAATTATCGCAGTAAACGAAGTGACACATGGACTGACAAGCACGGTGCAGACCTCGGGTTGTTGAATCCACCGAGAGTGTAGGCATGTGAAAGAGCTCTTGCACCCATCCATGCCAGTTTAGTAGAAGCCACCAAAATGGTCAGTGCGACAATGCCCTTGTCAGCATGAGCATTGTGTTGCTCTTAGTTCTGGAACATCGTTGGATACTCTGAAACACGAGTCCCGCCACGAACGGAGGAGGATACGGACACAGTTTGGCGGACAGGAGGCCTTTCTCTCCGTCAAATCCACAAGGCCCCGACAGTTTCACAATTTCATCGGTCTTCATTAGGCAGTGGTTCGGGGTCCAGGGCTATAGCAAGGGTGGCGCATCAGCTCTCAGGGTGCATCATCTCAGCAAGTCAGGGCTGTGTTGAAGCCTGTGCTGGAGGAAGTGGAGGAGAAGAGGAGGTATTCCAGACACCCGACTTTTAACCGACGTCCCTGCCTTGGAAAGAGGATTGTGGTGGCGAATTTAGAGATGGAGGAAAGATGAGGAAGACAGTTTGCTAGTGCCCCTTGACCCAGAGGCTTGGGAATCAAGGCTCCCATCCTCACATGATGCTTGATGCTCCATTCCTCCAACAATGATCCTCACATTAATGCCACCAAAATGAACAAAACAGTTACTGGTGGCCACCCTCCTGGATCCCCGGTACAAACACAGCACTTACCTTCCACCCACTCCAAATTAGAGAGTAAAATGCAGTAAATGGCGACCAGCTGATTGATTCAACTGGAGACATCTGTTGTGTCTGCTTCACGTTCCCTAAATGTCACGGTAACAACATCAAGCGATGTGACAAGCAGTAGAGTGCCAAGTACCGTAGCGCAGCAGCAGGCAGCTAGGGGCAGAAGCCTAATGGGTGACCTCTGGCATCTTTGTTTACCACCTCACCAACGCAAGCAATGCAGGGCACAAATCCAACACACAGAGACCAGCTTAAGATCATGGTGCACGACTATCTGCGTCTCAACACCGATGTTTTTGTATGTGTTCCGTACCCAATAAGACTTCCTGGGTATCCAAAATGGACGCATGCCCGACTCGCTCGCCACGCCATAGAGGTGTTGTCCTGCCCACCACCAGTGTCATAATCTGATCGGACCTCAGCACAGCATGGAGGAGTCATACAGACAAACGCAACCGGCTTTCCACAGATAATGTGGACGTTAGACTTTCATCAAAGATGAATCAGCATGATCTCTGATGATGTTGTTGCCCTTCCAATTGCCGAGGTCCACCAATTAGTTTGCCGGTCTACTTCACATTCCTCTTCAAACAGAAATGGTCCTCTTGAAAACTTTTTTTTTAAAAATATCAATATCTTACTTCAATTTTTTCCTCTTTTCCCAGCAAGTTTCATTTTTGCTGGTTATGCGGGAGGAGACTGTAAAAGACAGCAAGGTTTCATGACAACACCGAAATCCCATTTACACACTTTTACTTTAGGAAGTTTCGCATTGTCAATGGTATAGAGGTCATGTTGCTGTGAATACATCTATAATTATTGTCCTTTGGAACAAAATGTGGCTTCTAAGTGGCATTTCGTCCATCTCATTTTTTTAATAGTGGGCTGAAAGTCCATATTTATAATTTTTTGGGGTCATGTTCTGTGGATACAGCATAAAAGGTCCTTTGGAACAGAAATGTGGCCTTTGAAGTTGGCATTTTCCATCTCCTCACATTTTTAATAGTGGCTGAGAAGGTCATATTTATTATAAATTTTTTTGGGGGCTCATGTATGCAGTGAGATACAGCATAATCATGGTCCTATTGGAACAGAAATGTGGCTTCCTAAGTGGCATTCACCACAATAAATTTTAATAGTGGCTGATGATAGTCCTTTTTATAATTTTTTGGATCAATGCTGCTTTGAAATGCAGCAATACTACGGGTCCCTATTATAAAAAAAAGTTGTTTCTAACAGACATTTGTCTCTTCACAATTGTCCAAAGTGTCTCAAAGGGTCATTGCTTAGAATTTTTGGGGGCATTTTGATGTGACATGCAAAGTATTACTACAAGGTCCTTATATATAAAAAAAATGTTGTTTCTCAACAGACCATTTGTTCTTCACAATTGTCCAAATTGCTGAAGGCCTTGCTTAGAAATTATTGGGGGCATTTTGCTGTGACATGTAGTGATACATCAAGGTCTTATTTATAAAAAAAAAGTGATTCTAACAGACATTTGTTCTTCACAATTGTCCCAAAGTGTCTCAATGGTGATGGTGCTGTCATAATCAGGAATAGGTAGGACAACTGTTAATAGGACACATATTGCAAATGACTTGTTTTTTCAAGATCTTAACATAGCTATCAATCCCTGTAATGAGACAACACCATTTAATACAATTAAAAAAGTGAAACAAAGACATGGTGGAGATTCCATCCTATTTAAAAATGTGTTTTCTGAAATAAACTACTAAAAAACTTGCATGTACAAAAATAGCTGTAAAAAAAAAATTCCTCTGAATTGTACAAGGGAGATACAGGAAAACATTGACCAGAAATGTAGGTTATCAAAGACATGGAGTATGGAGCACGGACAAGACAATGTATAGAGACAACTTCCCTCCAGCACGTTGATAAAATGAAGAAAAAGAATGCCAAGAAACAGTGCACCATTGGTGGAACAGAGCGTTACCACCAGTATTTCCAAGTGAAGCTCAATTGGTCCACACTCATATGGAGGGCAAAGCCGCTACCATGACAGGGACATTATATGTCCAGTGAAACTAAAATGGTGGTTTGAAATGACTCCTTATTTCCGCACTTTTTAATCCTGGATCATCATGAGGTTTGGCTCATGCTGTGGCCTGGACAGGGATATCAAGTCCAGTGAAACTAAAATGTGGTATCAAAGACTCCTTTTTCCGGCAACTTTTTTAATCTGGGGTTATGAAAGTTTGTTTGGGGCACAAGCTGTGGGCCAGGACAGGTATAGTCAATGTCCATTGAAAACTAAAATGGTGGTTGAAAGACTTCTTTTTTCCTTCTTCCTGCACTTTTAATCTTGTGTCATGCAGGTTTGAGCTCATCTGTGGTCTTAGGACAGGTATAGTCAATGTCCGTGAAACTAAAATGGTGGATGAAAGATTCCTTTTTCCGGCACTTTTTAATCTGGGGTCAGGCAGGTTTGGGGCTCATGCCTTTGGCCCAGACAGGATAGTCTATGTTCCATTGAAACTAAAATGGTGGTTCAAAGACTCCTCTTTTCGGCACTTTTAAATCTGGGGGTCATGCAGGTTTGGGGCTCATGCAGTGGCCCAGGACAGGTATATCAATGTCCAGTGAACTTAAAATGTGTTGGGGAAAAAAAAGACTCCCTTTTTCCGGCACTTTTATAATCTGGGTCATGCAGGTTTGGGCTCATCTGTGGCCCAGACAGATATAGTCAATATCCATGTAAACTAAAATGGTGGTTGAAAGACTCCTTTTTCTGCACTTTTTAATCCTGAGGTCATGCAGGTTTGGGGGCTCATGCGTGGCCCAGGACAGGATAGTCTATTCCAGTGAAACTAAAATGTGGTTCAAAGACTCCTTTTCCGGCACTTTTTTAAATCTAGGGGTCAGCAGGTTTTGGGCTCATGCTGCGTTCCAGGACAGATATTCAATGTCCAGTTCAAGTAAAATGATGGATCAAATCATACTGCCTTCTGGCACTTATTAATTGTGGGTCATGCATGTTTAAGGGTCATGCAGTGGTGCAAGACAGGGAATAGTGAATGGTCTGTGGAGTTTTATTTCTGTGGCTTTTATATAACCTAAGTTGTGTTTGCCTAAGATGTAGTCAACGTATCCATTGACTGTTGTGGATGAAATTCCAGCTTCTCCAGCCCTGTTTGGGTGTAAGATGAAGTGTTGTTTGCCTCCGATAGACTTTAATAGTCATCGTCGATCATCTATCATCAAACCATCGATATCTTGTCGATGATGGTCGACTATCGACCATCGACCGATGTTGATGGCCAACGTAATCACTCAACACTAATGTTGATGAACACAGCAATCTTTTTATAGTTTTTTTATTTTATCTGTTAAGTAGTTCACATACAAAACAATGGCGTATATTCAATCAAATAAATGATCCCATGTATAAACCCAGTCTAATGTACCCCTCTACCAAATAAATCAAGGGGCCTAAAAAAGTAAAACTTTATTCATATTAATAAATTTTAAACACCATTAAAAGTTATTACCCTCGGAAAAAATGCATTAACAACACTTGTCTCTCAATAAATCTATAAATATACAGTAGAAATAAATCCAATATAAGGCATTCAATTGAATTCAAGCCTGGTTAATAATTAATACAATGATACTATGGGGCCTTTTCTGTATAACAGCTTAGATGCCCCGTTCTCACTGACAGCAGCATCTAAGTAGTTAAATGGTGGGGATCACAGTTATCTCCAATTTTGGCTGCTGAAAGTAGGTGTCACCTACAGCTTACAGCCAGCACCCACCGTGTATGAAACATGATCAAAAGTAAACAGACATTAAAAAACATCATCAATCTTGTATTGTCCTTATCATAATGACCCACTGAATAGATTTATGATAGTGTTTTATTACTTAGTGAATTTATGCAAAAAAATGCAAAACAAAAACCACATCAGTGTTTTTTTCCAGTCAAGCCCTAAAAGTACATCTGTTGATTGATGATGACACAAAAATTTAAAAAAATATTGCCTGGTCAATATAGCCTACAATAGGCTTGTTACTAGGGAATTAAAATATTATAATGAATAAAGACAAACATCTACCATACCTTTCATCTTGGATGGAAACACCCCCAAAATGTGTTGTTCAAGATGTGAAGTTTAAAGGGAAAAAGAAACATAATTTTGCTATACTGTTCTGTAAGAGGTTCATAGTGTTAGATGCTTTCATCAATAGATAGGGGTCAGCACGTGCACTCTTACCAGTCAACAGACCTTAAACACAACAAACTGCTAGTCACTGTGTATTTTTTTCTATTATAACCAGCAATTTTTAACAATTTGTTTAAATAGGCCCCTGGCACTAAAGATCTTTTTGCAACTATGTTCTCATTATGATATTTCCCAGATCCTGCTTTTCACAGCCAGTTTCAAGCTCACACTTCCTGATTATTAGTAGAAAACCACAGCACTCTGTTAATTTTTAGTAAATGCAATGTCACGGGGGTCGCGGGCGCCGCTGCTCCCCGCGATCGCCCCCCTCGGCCGGGCTCCGCGCCCTTCATTTACCCATCCACACTCCCCTTTAACGCGCTCCTACCCGTCCTAGTCGTCGCGTGCGTGTCCGCTGCTTAAGGCACGCGCGACAGCTTCGCTGGATTTAAAGGGGCCCGTCCAATAATTGGGCTATTGTCACGCTGTTTTATTTAAGGGAAAGCCCCCCCACTTTCCCGCCCGCCGTTGATGTTTTTCCCCTGAGATTTTGAGAGTTTGTAGTTCGTATTTACACCCGTGTACCAGTCCGCTTTCTTTCGTTTTCCGACCTTGCCTGTTTTTCCGCCTGCCCGACCCCTCCTGCCGTCCCCACTACGCCTCTGGATTACGACTTTGTACCACGCTGTTCGCCGCTGCCCCTCGAAGAAAGCCCCGTCAGGGGTACGCCCTGGTAGCCTCACCCGCAGCAAGTCCATCCCGCTTTGGGGCAGGCTTTTGGTGAATACCGGGGGCTACTTAGACTCCCTCCCGGGTGGCTACTAAATCGCTTCGGTGTCCAGCGAATCCACCTCTGCATTACATGCAAAAGCCTTAATTTTATGCTCCAAAAGTAACCAAAATAATGAATCTTTCCAAGAATAATTAGTGTCATAAAGAAATATTTTCTTCTCTTGGACCACTTTTAGTAGGTTGTAACCTCTACAAATGGAACATCCCAGAAAACCTGTTGTTTTGGATATGCTCTTACCCAAATGTTTAGCCACCACATTTTGTTTCTTGTAAAATAGTCAATTTTTACTGATTCTTGCATGTCAACCTGTCACCATAAAAAAATGTAGCCTTAACTACCTGCATCATTTTATACCGCAGGAGTAACAAAACATGTTGATGTTTTTTTTGATAAAAACCCATGTAACTAGTAACTTAATTATTTAAATCTCTGTTAGTTCTGCACTTATGAGTAGGGATGAGCGAGCCCTAAAAAATTCGAGTTCAGGCCGTACCCCGAATTTTGAGAAATTCGGGCAGAATGCCAAACCATACGCTGAACACCATTAAAGTCAAGGGGAATGATTTTCGGTTTAAATTATATACTAACATAGGTGAGGAAACCAAAATTTCCCTTTCCAAAAGAGAAAATGGATGCAGGGAAAACTTAGTGAAGACAATTTGGCCTAAAGGGCACAGGAAAAATTTCGCCCCCTATCACTTTTTCCCCCGGCCCAAAAACATGCATTTAAAAGTGGTAGCAGCAAAACATCCCCAAAGGGGAACATGGAGATTCGCTGGCAGGGCCGTAGTTATAGGGGTGCGTGGGAGCCAGGGTGCTGTCAGTCATCTATTTCCCTTTCAGGGGCCCCATGCAGCTAAATCAAATGGGGCCCCAACCTATTACTAGGCAATAACATATCATTTTTTTTGATTAGGGCCCCTGACAGAAGTACTACCTGTACTGCCTTATTGGCAACCCTGCCAGTTACCATGTGTCATTTCAAATACCGGTGTCTTGTTATATGTCAAAGAGGCTTTTGGGACACCTCAGGATGCAGGGCGCCATAGCGGCTACTACAGAGAGGGGTGCCAATAGGGAAGTATGGGCATACTCCTGTCAGGGGCCATAATCAAAAAGAGGCCCACAATATGTAAAGAAATTGGAACTAGTAATGGATGGGGACCCCATTTGATTTGGCTGTATGGAGCCCTGAAACGGTTAATAGATGACTTATGGCAGACTGACTGATGATTGATGAATGATTTGTTAATAGATGACTGATGGACTGTGTATTTCACATTGTCAAGTAGACATGCTACAGTTTACTAGTCGGTGACATCGGCAACTGGGGCAACAAAATCGTCAAAGATCCACTCTTGTTTCATTTTGATAAATGTCAAACAATCCACATTCTCAGGGGAAAGACAGATACTTTGGTCAGTTATCACCCCACCAGCTGTGCTGAAGGTGCGTTCTGAGATAACGTTGGCTGCCGGGCAGGCTAAGATTTGTATGGCGTGTCGAGCAAGCTCAGGCCATCCATCCATTTTGGACACCCAAAATTTGAATGGTTTCAGATCAAGTAAAAAAAACATCAGTGTTGAGCCGCAGGTAGTCATGGACTATGCTCTCAAGGCGGTCTCGGTGTTAAAAATGTTAGCCAGTGCGCTTCTGCCACACTGCCTGCTGCGGTGGCTACTTACCATACTACTGCTGTCACGTTGCTGACGTTGTTCCACCGTGACATTAGAATGTGAAGAAGACGCAAAAGATGTCTTGAGTTGGTCAATGAGCACAGTCTCAAATTCTTAGATTCTACTGTCAATTTGTGTGGGTGGAAGGAAAGTGCTCACTTTGGATTTGTAACGTGGATCGAGGAGGGTGGCCACCCATTAATCGGTATTCATCTTGATTGCCTTGATGCGTGAGCCAAGTTGCAGATAATGTAGGATCCAAGCACTCATATGTGAGATGCTGCCAGGATCTCCCAAACCTTACTCTCTTTGAGTCAATTAGGACTATCAAAATTATTTATATTTGTCAAATGCTAGAAAAATGAGAGCGAATTTTTAAGTAATTTTTATTACTTTCTGCAGCCATGTTTACATGCATTTCCTTAGCATTTGGTAGCATTGCCCTTAAACTGTATGACTTGGATCAAAAATTTTGGATAGCCTTCCACAAGCTTCTCACAAAAGTTGATTGGAATTTTGTCCCATTTCTCCGGACAGAACTGGTGAAGCAGAGCTATGTTTGTAGGTCGCCTTGCTCGAACCTGCCATTTCAGCTTTGCCCATACATTTTCAATAGGATTGAGATCAAGGCTTTGGGATGGCCACTCCAAAACATTGACTTGGTTATCCTTATGTCACTTTGTAATCAGTGAGGAAGTATGCTTCGGTCACTGTCCTTTTGGAAGACCCATTTCCACCCAAGCATTAACCTCCCGGCTGATGACTTGAGATGTTGCTTCAATATTGCCACATAATCTTCTTTCCTCATAGTTACATAGTTAGTACGGTTGAAAAAAGACAAGTTTCCATCAAGTTCAACCAAGGATGGGGAAATGTGGGTGAAGGGTAAGTGACAAGGATTTTAAGTCCAGCCTCCCCACTGGTTAATGCCCTGAAACCCACAAGGCAAGAACCAATCTGCTCCAGTGGAGACCCCATTTCTGACCACTGAACCGTCAACAGCCAGCATTCAGAATTTTACATAGCTACATACGCATTAATATTCTTTAGTTTCAGGTAGTTATCTAAGCCTTTATTGAAACTCTCTACTGTTCCTGCTGTGACCAGCTCCTCAGGCAGGCTATTCCACAGATTCAGTTTTTACAGTGAAGAACGCCCTTCTCCTCTGGAGACTGAATCCTTTTTTCTCTAGCCGAAGGGAATGTCCCCTTGTCTTTTGAGGGGGCTTTACTTGAAATAATTTTTCCCCATACTTTTTGTAGTGACCATTTATATATGTATATAAATTAATCATGTCCCCCCAAAGCTGTCTTTTCTAAAGACTAAGTTCAGTTCTACTAACCTCTCCTCATAACTAAGATGCTCCATTCTCTTTATAAGTTTGGTTGCTCGTCTTTGCACTCTCTCTAGCTCCATTACATCTCTTCTATAAACTGGGGCCCAGAACTGAACAGCAGATTCCAAGTGAGATTGCATAAATGCTTTATACAGCGGTAGAATTACATCCTTGTCCCGCGAGTCCATGTCTCTTTTAATAGACTGCAATATCTTACTTACCTTAGAGGCAGCTGATTGGCACTGCATGCTCTTCTGTAGTCTATGATCAACAAGAAAGCCAAAATCTTTCTCAACAAGCGATTCCCTAAGTTTTTCTCCCCTTAGGACATATGATGCCTGCAGGTTATTTCTACCCAGATGCAGAACCTTACATTTATCCACATTGAACCTCATTTGCCAAGTGGATCCCAAGCACTCAGTGTGTCCAGGTCTGCCTTGCAATTTATGAAATCTTCCATTGATTGCACTACCCTGCATAGCTTGGTGTCATCTGCAAAAATAGAAACCATGCTATTGATCCCTTCCACTATATCATTAATAAATACACAAAATAAAAGAGGACCCAATACTGAGCCCTGCGGCACACCACTCATAACCAGGGACCACTCAGAGTAGGAGTCATTTACTACCACTTTCTGAGTACGTTCTGATAGCCAGTTTTTAATCCAATTACACACTGTTTTTTCTAAGCCAATAGATTCTAATTTACCCAACAAACGCTTATGAGGGACAGTGTCAAACGCCTTTGCAAAGTCTAAAAACACAATATCCACAGCTGCACCGCTGTCCAAACTTCTTCTCACCTCTTCATTAAAACGGATCAGATTGGTCTGACAACTTCTGTCCTTAGTAAATCCATGCTGGCATTCACGTATCATATTGTATTTGTCCACATATTCCTGTATATAGTCCCTTATGAGCCCCGCAAACATTTTTCCCACAACAGATGTTAAGCTTACTGGTCTATAATTACCTGGGCAAGATTTGAAGTCTTTTTTGAAGATGGGAACTACACTTGCCTTTCCTGGCACTATACCAATCACCAGAGAATCTCTAAATATCTTGTACAGGGGCACAGAGATAACCGAGCTGAGCTCTTTAAGAACTCTTGGGTGTATACCATCTGGGCCTGAAGCCTTGTTCACATTCAATTTATTTAACTTGACTTGGACCTTTTCTACACTGAGCCAATTAATTATAGCAGATGAAGAATTAACAGTACTGGCACCACCTAAATCTGCACTCGGCCCACCCCCATCAACTAATTTCTCATTGTTAGTATATACTGAGCTGAAGAACCTACTTAGCAACTCTGCCTTCTCCTTGTCCCCAGTGACCAGTTCCCCATCACAGGATTTTAAGGGTCCTACATGCTCCGACTTTGACTTTTTGGCATTCATATGCTTAAAGAATTTCTTGGGGTTAGTCTTTCTGTCCTTGGCCACTTGCCTTTCAATTTGAATTTTAGCTGCTTTTATCACTTTTTTACAGATTTTGTTAAGCTCTTTGAAATTTTCAAAGGATGATGCTAACTAGAGATGAGCGAATTGATTCTAACGAAGTGGAATTCGTTTAGAATTTCAGGAAAACTTCGGTTCGGAACGAAGTCGAATTTTGGGGACTTCGCGTGAACGAAGTGGCTTTTGACTGATAAAATGGCTGCGAGCACGGGGCGTTACATCGGGAAAAGAACTCGGGGGAAAAAGGGCATGCCTACTGACATGTGCAGAGATGAAGCCAATCAGAGATGGGGGGTTTCTGTGACGCCCCCCCCCACTAGTGTGAGCGTTATTATCCAAAGTTAAAATGGGGCACGGTATTTTTTTGATGGGATTTTTTGTTCACGCGAAAATTAAAGGTTAAAACTGTGCATAATCTATTAATATCGTCCATTTTCGGCGCTTCCTGTCATTTGGCGGCCAGCAATCACTTAAGAATGGGCAGGGGAGATGTGGTGCACGTCAGACAAATTGTGTATGGTTGCGATTGCGGGAAAAATCACTGACTTTGTTTTACTTTGAACAGCCTTCCCTTTTCTGATCAGTGTGTGTCAGGCGTCTCATAGCAGTAGGACGTGCGTCTGCCTCGCCCAAACAGCTCAGCAAACAGTCAGCGAAATTATTAATCTTTTCACAGAGACAGCTCTACTTTTAGCTGTGTTTCTTAGAATTTAGTTAGATCAGAGATTTGCAGATTTTAGCTAGTTAGGGGGGGGAGAGAATTTTTAAAGGGGCTCTACCGCTGTAAGTCAGGGTTGGGGGGGGGGGGATGGGCGAACACAGACAAGCTCTATAAAGGATACTGGGAAAAGTACACCAACACTTTGTTTAACATTGCATTCCTTATATTAAAACAATTTTTCAGAAAATATTTATTTTTATCAAAACCCACTTTTTTAACCCAAAAACATTTCAAAATTTTTTTTCCAAATTTTCCATCCCCTTTTTTAAAACCACCTTCATAAAAATCCACTTTATTCCCACATTTATTTCCAAAAAACCTTTTATTACCCTTACATTTCGATACTGGTTTTTTTTTACTTTGGCGCACCAGCTTTGTTGAAGAGCCCCCCTTGCGTTAAAATTTTAATCCAGCAACTTTGTAGTCACCACAGGGGAACTGTAGGTGCCAAAAATACCTTTTTTTATCCGTATACTTTTAACAGGTTTTTTTTTACTTTTGGTCAGTAAGCTTTGTTTATAGAGCTCTTTTCAGTTAAATTTGAAAACGCAATTTTGTAGTCACCACAGGAAATTGTTAGGGCCAAAAATCCGTTTATTTTCCGTATAATTTCGACGGGGTTTTTTTTTTTTTGGTCAGTCAAGCTTTTTTGATAGGCACTTTGCAGTTAATTTGAAACAGCAAATTTTTTAGTCACCACAGGGAATGGAAGGGGCCAAAAAAATACCTTTTATTATCCCGTATACATTTCAGATACGTGTTTTTTTTTCCCCTTTGGGGCAGGCCCGCTTTTTTGATAGAGCCACTTGCAGTTAAAATTTTAATCCAGCAACTTTGTAGTCACCCAAAATGTACTGATAGG
>JAODAL010048651.1:0-28817 GCA_025379985.1 Phyllomedusa bahiana | reverse complement strand
CTATAAAGACGCTGTTCTTTTTGACTATTTCTTTCGGGCTGAATAAGATGGTACTTTTAAAAGGGGTTGTACATTTCATTAAAGGTCTTCAGAAAAAGGGGAATAGGAAACAAGCAACTTTGAAATTGGGATGTCATTAGCAAACGTCTTTTTTTCACAGTATTCCCCTTATCTTCGTTTTCTGAAAACCCAAATTCCCAGTCGGTCGAATAGTGGGTTTCCCCCTCCTGATTTCATTAGTGGGGGGCTCAAAAAATTTACTTTCTTTTTCTCCCGGGAGGCCGTATTCACGAGCTTGCATTCCCCCTCTCAATCGAATTGGGGGCCGACAACAATTTCTCTCTTACAGCTAGTCCCTCCCTTTGGGACACTGCAGCTGTCTCTATAATCAAAAAATAGCAGAATTGGCCACGGTCCCCTTAATGCTCCTGCCTGTAAGGGGCCGAAAAAATCCACTTATACAGCTAACGCCCCTCATTGAACTGGGTACTGACAACTAAAAAAGCAAAATTTGTGCTCGGTGCCTTATGTAAACATGAAGGGAAAAGGTCTCTGCTCTAGGGGTTTCAACGAAAAACCCTCCAGCTATGGAGATCAGTTCATAGAAGACTGTTTAGACTGAATGCGCCTGGGGTATGTAAAAGCTCTTACAAAATAAGACTGCATAGGGAGGAAGGATTGTGGGGGGGGGGGGGAAAACACACTGGGCAGCATGAACAGTAAAGGGGGGTGATGTCACCCCCTTCTTTTAAGAAACACCCATCTGGGAGGGGAAGAAACACCCCTGGATTTCAGGAAGTGAGAGCATCAAGCTTCAAGAGAATAGCCGAACTGATGAAACGATACATCCCCTTTAAAGTGTACAACATAAGCACTTGGCTTATCTTTTTTATGTTCTATATCAGGTTAACATACATAAAAAAGAAGAAAAATATCCAGAGGTCCTAGCCTGTGAGCAAATACATTGGGGCAAATTAAATTTTTGCAACGCAAAGAATTGTCGTTTGAAATTGGGCCCAAAAACAGTGCCATGCTTTAAAAACCACAATTTTTTTTGTGTGGGACATCTGCATCTTGGTTAAAAAAAATTTTGGGGTTTCTCAATAAAGGGTGTGGCTTTGTGACAAATGGGAGTGGCTTAACATGTATAAAATGTTCGGTTTAGCCATACAACCAATCAGGCGACTTTCATTTTTTCCAAAACGTAGAAATGATAGGGAGCTTGTTTGGTTGCTTTAGGCAAACAAAGTGAGTTTTAGCCCCGACATTTTCATACATTGCCCTAATTTTTTTGGGGATCACTTCATGCATTTACATAAATACAGAGCCAGCAAACTTTATGGTGACATCACAGCTTTTCAGGTTATTTGTTCTTAGATCATTACAGAAGCCATTGAAAAACTTGAAGCAACTTTCTGTGCCGTTATATCATCGTGCATTGTCTGTAAAGTTTACCTTTGTTACATCAGTAGATTTAAACCCAAAGCCCAAAAAAATTATATGAACACAAAAATTGGTCACATGTATGAAAACTGTCAAGTCTAAGACTTTCTTTGTTGCCAATAGCAACCAATCAGAGCACCCCTATGATTTCACATAGTTCTCTGAAAAATGAAAGGAGAGCCCTTTTGGGTTGTGGGAAAAACAAAGAAGTTTAGACCTAGACTGTCCCCCCCGTGTCCCATCACAGTCGCAAACATTCATGAAATGAACGATACAAACTGATAACTATTGATGACCTACAGTACATAGGGTGTTTTTAGTCTTAGAAACAGCAGCAGTGCTTGCCATGGGATACTTTAAAATTTTTTTAATTTTTTTTTTCCCCTTTCCAGTAGAAATGCAGTAGAAATGTAAAGTGATGCTCCTTTGGTGCATGCTCAGTGTGGTAAGAACCATGATACCAAACAGCACACACAGGGCGACATGTATGAAGGGATTTTCTCCTTTTTTCTGACCCCCAAATAGCCAGACGAGTCCAATCGCCTAATAATGGTTTTGGGGCTTTTCGGAAACTCGACATTCTAATGCGCCTAACATGAAGGGGTGTTCTGGGTTTTTGGCGGTGTTAGGAGGCGTGTTACACCAACCAAACCTTTTTTTAAAATATTATTCCCAAACAACAAAATGGGTCCCACGGGGGGTTAGTTAGATTTGCGAAAGGGAAAAAAATGGCAATATTTCTCACTTACACCAGTCAGAAATAAAAAAGTAATTTATTATAATTATAAAACTGTTTAAAATGTAATTATTTAAATGTACTGAAAAATATGATCATATAAATTAATATAACATGTCACGTCAGAGGAGGTGCAGTGGGCCCTGACTGCCACCCAGCCCACTGTCCCTGCCTACTTGGTGTGCTGCCCTAAATGGAAGACCCCAACTGGTTGACAAGCTCTATGCTACTGCGTGCAGGGCCGTCAGGGGAACGCGTAGTCAACAGTCCGGGTCGATAACGGTACGGATACGTCAAAGCCACAAATCAGAAACCAAGAGAATAACAGAAGCCAAGCCAAGGTCAAAACACGGGAGGTAACGCGGTACAAAAACATAGGACAGAAACGAAGTCTAGGAGCAAGCCGGAGTAAGGAAATCAGGAGAAACAACAAACAGGAAACCAGGAGGACGACTAGGGAGAACCATTCACAGGCAAAGGTTTAACACATTGAGCAGTTTTAAATGAGGCGCCCGGACACCGCCCCAGCAGCTGATTGGTGTGGCCTCCAGGCACCTCTATTTGCCTGTGTGACACACCCTCTGAGCTTATTCGAAGTCGGGCTGTCAAATCCTAAAGCTCATGAGCAGGCTTCTCCCGGGGGGTGGTCGCCCGGCTAGAGGGAAAAACCACTGTACGCCTTTGCTCCTCCCGGCAAAAACGTTCCCCGTGACTTTAAATATATTATCCCCAAAATATAGAAAAACCCCCTTTAAAAGTTTTAAAATTAATAAAAATCTAAAACAAATTTTACTTTAAAAAAAAAGCTAGGGGTTTTTTGTTTCAATTTTTCATTTTTTAAAAACTACAAAAAATTTTAAATTTATTTTTTCTCTCACCCTTTATTCTCCCAACAGCAGGCCAGCACAGCACAGGTTTTGCGGGGACCTGTGGTCCCCCAAGGGCAGTTAGTTCAATTTTTTCTTTTCACTGACATCTATTCTAATGACTTCTCTTTTTTCCCCACCCCTGTTTTATAACCTTTAAAATACATGTTAGGCGCTTACTTATTTTTCCGTAATGAAACCTAGCACATAGGCGAGACGCATTGGACTTTACACTCACTTTAAAAAATGCAACAAAAACCCTTTCATAAACGGTGCTTATACCTAAAAAATGAGACCGACAAATTTCATTTTTGACACGCCTTCCTTCATACTCGCCACATGATACTTTAAAAAATTTTTCATCCTTTAAATCGGCAGACTGACTGATTACAGTTTCAAAGGCACCTGTGATGCTCAGTACAGGACACACCTTAGTTTTAACAGTCCCTTTTGGTCAATTTTATTTTAAAATCGTTTTTTTTTAAAAAGTACCATCTTTTTTTGTCAGGCCATTTTTTTTTTTGTTTTTTTTTTTTATTTTTTTTTTTTTTGTTTAAAACACAATTCAAAAGCATTGTCCAATTTTTACTAATTGGTTTTCAGTAAAGTTAAATTTATTTTTACTCTTGTCGGTTTTACAGACCATTGTGAGATTTCTTTCTTTAACCTGAAGCTTACCAACAATTATGTCCATTGAAGTTTCTTTGTATCTTAAATCTATTTTTTTGACTTTGATCATCCATAAACTTTGTCTGTGAATAAATGCATTAAAATTCTGAATAACCCATATTATCCTGTATATATATGGGGTATTTTTTTACCTCAAAATAAAATATTAGCTTGTATTGCATGCTGACATCCACATACATTCCTCCAGAAATCTACATCCCATTATATGATAAGGTAAATCCATGCCTGTAGTTCATACTTTGAACTAAAGTGAAAATTTTTCCACTCTTAAGTGTCCTGTCACTCATTGATGTGGTTGTAGACTCCACTTTGAATAGACAGTCAATCTGAGGCAGCTAAGGAAAGAGTTCACTCAGGAGGTTAAAAAGAAAATAATAGACAAACATGATAAAGGTAAAGGCTATAAGACCATCTCCAAACGACTTGATGTACCTGTTACTACAGTAGCACATATTTTTCCCAAAGTTTAATGTCCCCATGGGATGAACGGGCACAGGCACACTCGTGTCCCTGCAGTATTGGCGAGTGATGCTGCGACCCACCCTCACGATCCCGCTCCTGGCACCCCTGACTTATCTCTCCTTGCTCCCTGCGCCCCATTCTCTAGGGTGTGCGCACGCTGGCCTTGTGAAATTTTTTAAAGGGGACAAAAGCCGGTAATTGGATAATTGGTGGCCATGGGGGTATATTATCAACCCCCCCTTGACTTCTCTGCCGAATCCATAGTGCCCTAGCCTGTGCAAGAAAGCATTCCAAAAATTGTTCCTGTCCTTTCCATATACCAGTTCCATTTGCCTCTGTCCCTTGACCATAGACTTTTTTTTTGCCCTTTCCCGACCTTTTTTGCCCGTCCCTGACTAGATTTGTTTCACTTTTTTTTTTTTTGCGCACTTGCTGCCAAAGCATGCCCAAGTCTGGGCGGGGGGAGGCCCTTGTAGTTTTCCGCCTCAACAAGCCCAACCTGCTTTGTGGCGAGTCTGTGAACAGGACCTCTTAATTCCACCCCCCTGGTGGGGGTTATACCAATGCTTCAGTGGTTCATGGGCCACACCTCTGGTCTGCCTTTATGGTAATCCTACTGTGACCCGGCTTTTTGCCAAGCTTACCGGGCGAAAAGGGGAAAAATTTGAAGGAAGATAATATGAATTTAACAAAACCCCAGAACAAACTTAAAGAGTTAGAGGTGAGGTGAACTCCAATGTCAAGGTACATCATTGTCAGATGGCACCATCCATTGTTGTCTTTTCCAATTTGGGCTTAATGGAGGAGAACCAAGTAGGAAACCACTGTTGAAGCAAATCATAAAAAAGCGCGAGAGGAATTAGCCAACACACATATTTATAAGCCATATGAATGTCCTTGGACAGATTTGACAAAACTAGAGCTTTGAAGTATACAAAGAAAGAACACTGCACCTACTGTGAAACAGGCTGGAGGCTCGGTTATTTTTTGGAGCTGATTTGCTGCATCTGGCACAGGGTGTCTTGAGTTTATGTAGGGTAGAATAAAATCTCAAGGCTATCAACGCATTTTGGAGCAAAATGTGCTGCACAGTGTCAGAAAGTTCAGTTCTTGGGCGGGTATGGGCCCTCCAACAGGAAAAAAAGTCCAAAACACACAACTTAAAAAACCCAAAACAATGGCAAAGAGCAAAGCTTTTGGACTTTCTAAAGTGGTTCATAAGCCCAGATCAAAACCCTTTTTGAACTTCTGTAAAAAGGAGCAAAAAACAGGGAATTTGGGAAGGCCCTTCACATATAAACAGGGAGCGTTTCCCCCTGAGGAGTGGAAAAAATCCCCTGTGGACAGGTCAAAAGTCTCATTGAAGTTACAGAAATCATTTGTTTAAAATTAAAAGGGTTCTGTCACAAAATTTAAATTTGGGGTCCATCTTTTTGTTACAGTTTCATTTTTGGGGTTTTTTTTTTATTTATTTTTTATTTTAGCATTGTCTGCTTTTCATTAGTTGATTTTCAGTAAATTTAAATTTATTATTACTTTTGCCATTTTTAAGTTATTTCAGTGACCTTTGCGGGAGTTTCCTTTCTTAATGGAAGGATATCAACAACAAAAAGTAATAACAATTAAGATTGACTAAATGACAGACAGAAGTAGAAAAGAGTTGTTTAATCAAGACAACCTCTGTCCATTTGCCCCCGTTAAAGGACACTGACTCAAAATGTCAATGGTGATTTTTCGTCAAAATAGTACAAATGGCCATCAATCCACATGCAGGGTTAATGTTCATGTTCATTTCTGATGTATAATGACAAAAGTTTCACATAAGCTGATTGCTACAAATCTCTCCTCCAAAATAGCCATATTTAAAAGGATTATTCATATGTGCTCATAGGAGCAAGAAAGTCCTTATCTATTAGTGGTCAAGTATATATTGTCACTACCACACCTGAGACATAAATGAAATTTGTTGTTCTGCTTAAATATTAGCTCCTCTTAAAGGGGTTTTGCCACGATGTAATGTTGACGTGGGATCCTCCAAAATGGGTTTTTAATCACTTTTTAAAATATTGTGATTACAAAAATTGCAGTCTGAGAGAGCTACAGCCTTACTTACATCCCCTTGGGTTACTTCCAAAGTTTGTATTAGTATGGCCTGAAAAGAGCTGCTGGAGGGTTGCCAGAGAGAGCTTCTTATCTGCTGAGACTGAGCTGCAGAAGTTTTCAAGGCACCGGGTAGCAATATGTTTTCTTTTGTATACAGAATAAACTAGTTGTAGTGTGATTAGATCCCTGCTCTATCTGATGACAGAGAACATGAAGGAGCTTTCAAGCTGCTGTGGAGAAAAGGTGTTGTCTTTTCTATACAGAATCCACAAGTTGCAGTTTGATTATTTCAGTGAACATGTCCACCGATCCTTATGCGCTTTGTGCTCTGTCTGTGTGCGTCTCTCTCTTTCAGCTCCATGATTTGTTTACATTAGCTTCTTAGCAGATAAGGCTCCTCCTGGCAAAACCCCTTTAATCCCCTGATGAACTCACAGTATATTTTGGGGAAAATGCACTGGAATTTTTGTGGATCTTTGGGGCAAATTGCTTATTTTTTCATCTCTGGTTATTCACTTAGCCTGTCAGAAGTTTTAATGTTGTTATCACTGAATACCTTAGGCTATGTTCACACGGCTTAAAATGGGACATACTTCACTCCGTAATAGCGCGCTGTAGTGCTCACTCCCCCGCTCCCGCCCCCACCCCCTACACACCGCGTAATTGCGGGGCATAATTACGCCCCGCAAATAAGCCGTGGGAACATAGCCTAAGTTTACAGTATATAAATGTAATGGATGCATTTATCTATAGAGAATCTTGATGTGATGCTATATACAAAACATATTAGTGTGACGCTCATGGAATGGACAGTTGTTTCAAAGAAAATATAATACTGTGTATACAAATTACACATGGATAACTTGCAATACCAGACACAGCTACTGAACAGGAGTGGCACTGCTCCTAGGTATCCACTTTGAGGCACTATGGACTAACCCTTTTTTGAAACTCAGATAAGTTAAAAGAATATAGGAAATGGTGGTAATCCTTCCTTCCTTCCATTCTAGTCTCTGGTTAGAAAGGAAAAAATTCCCAGAAGTATGTCTATAGCTTATCTTGAGAAAAACTCTGTAGGTAAGCTAAAATGTTGATTTTTTTATATGATGGAATAAAGAACCACTTTCCTTTATGGTAGTTGCTTTGGTTATTGAATGTAATTTTTTTTATCTATCTATCTATCTATCTATCTATCTATCTATCTGTCTGTCTGTCTGTCTGTCTGTCTGTCTGTCTATCTGTCTGTCTGATCTATTCATCTGTCTATGCAACTATAGTATATTACAAAAGTGAGTACACCCCTCACATTTTTGTAAATATTGTTTTATAATTTTTAATGTTACAACACTGAAGACATGTCTCACTTTATACAGTATAGCAATTTGTATATATTTATTGTCTTAACCAGAGCAATAGTTTTTATTGATTTCTTATGTTGGGAACACTAACGGTTAAGTCTCTTTTGTTAACGCCCTCAGTTAGCCTTAAAAAAGAGATGTTGTTCCATTAACATCACCCTATGATTAAGGGAAGTTACTCCTGAAACTCATCAGTGTGTTTGTGCTATGTGAGACACTTTTGTCTTTTGGATTTTAACGTGTTACAAATAAAGCTGTAAGCAATTTGTATTTTTTTTTACTAATATACATTTTTTCTGCTGCTGGATCTCTTGCCCTTTGATTAACACTGACGATATGACACTTTGATATAATGTAAAGTAGTCAGTGTACAGCTTGTGTAACAGTGCACATTTGCTATGCCCTCAGAATAACTCAACACACAGCCATCAATGTCTTAACAGCTGGCAATAAAAGTGAGTACACCCCTAAGTGAAAATGGAAAAATGGTGCCCAATGTGTCAATATTTTGTGTGGCACCATTGTTTTACAGCACGGCCTAATATTGACGTGGGATCCTCCAAAATGTGTATTTAATCACTTATAAATATATGTGATTACAAAAAGTGAAGACTCTGAGAGCTACAGCATTGCTTAATCCCCCTTAGTTACCTAAAGCTTCCACTAGACACGACCTAGGAGCTGACGGGCCGCGCTTGCGTGAAACACTTCTCATCTGATGGGAAAATTAATGCGCTTTTAAGGGACAGGGAAAAAAGTGCAGTGTATGAGTCTGTGTCTTGCTGTATTGAGAATCCACTGTTGTACTGTTATTATTTCAGTTAAGTTTTGAGACTCTCCCTTATTATTCACTCCTTGCTCACCCCCTCCCTCTCTTCCCTGCAGCCTTCATGACTCGCATGATTTGTTTTATTCTACTCCCGTGCTGATAATAGGTAAGTAAATGGTGTCCTGGCAAATCCCCTTTAACTCTCTTGGGCATAGAGTTTACAAAAAGATTCACAAGTTGCCACTGGTATCCTTTTCCACTCCACCATGATGACATCATGGAGCTGGTGGATTTTAGGGACCCAGTGCTTATCTACCGTCCATTTGAAGATGCTCCGTAGAGGCTGGATAGGGGTTAGGTCTGGAGATATGCTTGGCCAATCCTGTACCTTTCTCTCCATTTTCTTTAGCAAGGCAGTGGTCATCAAGGAGGTATTTTTGGGGTTGTTATTATGTTGGAATACTGCCCAGTGGCCCAGTTTCCAGAAGGAGGGGATTATGGTCCACTTCAGTATGTCACAGTACATGTTGACATTCATGATTCCCTCTATGAACTATAGCTCCCCACAGCCAGCAGCACTCATGCTAAACAATGACACTCACACCACCATGCTTCATTTTAGGCAAGACACACTTGTCTTTGTCTCTTCACCTGGTTGATACCACACACGCTTTACACCATCCAAACCAAATAAGTTTATGTCATCAGAACACAGGATATGGTTCTAGTAATCCATTCTTAGTCTGTTTTTCTTCAGAAAACTGTTATCAGGCTTTCTTGTGCATCATCTTTAGAAGATACTTCCTTCTGGGACAACAGAAGAGCGTGGTGTATGGTCTCAGCACTGACAGGCTGGCTCCCCACCCCTTTAACCTGTGAAACAATGCTGGCAGCACTCATATTTAGTTTGAAAAAACAATATCTGGATATGATGCTGAGCATGTGCACTCAACTTCTTTTGTCGGCCGGGCGGGCGGTTTTTAGGGGAAACCTGCGAAAAACCAGAGGGTTGGCACTGGGGAAAGCCCGGTTTGGGTGTTGGCAAATTATCCGGGCCTCTTTTGTAAAGAACAATTTTTTTTTTTTCAGACCTAAGGTATTCGCCATGAAGCCCATGGTTTTTTAGCGTGTTGGGGGCGGTTAGGACCCAAAAAATCCCTTCCCCAAGGGCCCCGCCTGCAACTCCATAACCCATGGAGGAAAATGGCATTTGGGCACAATTTGCCCTTTTCATTTAGGAACATGCTCATTTTGTTCCCAGAGGTTTAGCTTTTGGTGCTGCAAAGTTTTTTTAAAGGGCACACAAGATTTAGACTGTTATACAAGCTGAGCACTAACTATTTTACATTGTATCAAAGCCTCATGTCTTCAGTGTTATCCCATAAGAAAATATAATACGGTATTTACAAAAATGTGAGTGGTGTATATTTTTGTGAGATATGCATCTAGGGGTTCATTCTGTAATTGTTTATCTATCCAGATATCTATTATCTTTTTTGTCTGTCTTTTTTTTTAATTAATTATCACTTTATTTTTAATTTTTCTTTTTTTTTTTTTGTCTGTCTTTTTCTATCTGTCTGTCTGTCTGTCTCACTTTTATAATTATCTATAGAATGAAGAATAGATTTTTTAGGCCCCAGTGCATATAATATGCCTTGGGATATTATAACTATAGTACAAAGTCAGTGAAACATTTGCTGCTTCTCTTGCGCCAATTGTGAACAATACGACATTGAACTGATAAGGATAAATTATTAACCACTGCATATGTACTAGAAAAAATTATCACACAAGTACATTTTCCTTTTTCTCATTTCCTGTGTATCCCCATATGTCAGGAAACTCACAAAGACCATCATTCAAGGTTATGCTGCATATTGATTTAACAAGTCTTGAGACCTGATAATCAAGTGCATGTCTTTATGATTGGCTAATACAGGTGCATGTCAGGATAGCTAAAGAATACTCTGCTGGCCCAAGGGCACATAGCCCTTGGGATCTAATAGTAACAAAAAAAATGTTAAATTTTATTTCACTGACAAGGCTTTTATGTTTTATGTTATCTGCTTAATATACTGATCTCTCTTTTTATGGGGGAAAATGCCTGTACAATTTTGTTATACAAATCACATAGTCATGGCATGTCATGCAAAGCATTTTGTTATTTAAGCTACAGGACACTTGCATAACTTACATCCTGACCATAATTTAGTGGCATCTATTTCACTATAATAAGGCATGTTGGCAGTATTACATGTTATCTCACACTGATTAAAAATGAGTACCTTTACCACGTTTAAGGGGTGTATCTGATTTAGTATGCATTATCTACTTAGCAATTTAATCCCTCATGTTAGGGTTGTAAATGAAAAATTCAAAGATCCTATAGAATATGTTAATGTGCATTGCACCTTAGGGAGATTCTCTCTTAGTTAGCAGCGAGCTCCTAATTTTTCATGACCAGATAACAACCAACCTGAAGGTGACCATTTTTTTATTTTAATGGCTACATAAATTGTTTCTTTTTTATTAAAGAAAAAAATATATATCATTGTGCAGCGTTAGTCTACTGAAAGCAATAGTACTATATTTGTTATTATGTGTTAACGTAACAAAAATGGAAAAAATAAGGATTGGAATATAACACATCTAATTTTTTACAGTAATCTATTGCTTTTAAGTAAATACCTTACAAAACTGAAGTTCTAAGTACATATTTTGATCAAACGGAATAATCCATGTTTTTAATTTCTGTGGTTACATTTTTATTTCCCCTTAACACTCGATGGAATGAATACTCTCCATACAGCATGGTTACTTAATGCTCCCGATGGTTGTGAACATGGAGACACGGGGGTATGGGTCTATATTGGGTCACGTAGGAGCCCGGTGATCACGTAGCTTTCCGTAGCTTGTTGTGCTGGAATTGTCGTCCCTCATCCCAATGGAATGTATGGTAGCGAAGAATGACAAACCCCTAGGTTTGCTATTTATGTAACATTAGACTTTGCCAGAGGGAGGGGCTAATATGGTGTCTGTCAGCATTAGCAATGTAGTGCAATATACTTGCACTTGAAGTCAAGTACATTACCAGGACTAGAAAATAAAATAACAACAGTTCAATAAAATTTGGTTAAAAAATACTTAAAAGGGTGTTCGCTTCTTTGTTGGGGAAGTTCACTTCTCAATCTAGAAAACGGGGTGTTTCTGCCCCCCCAAAGGGGGCTCATCCCCTTCACTGTTCATGCGGCTCCGAGACTACCCCCCCCCCCTCTTGGCCCCATGTCACTGTGTTCTCCCCATGCGTCTTATTTATAAGAGTGTTACAAACCACAGGTTGCATTAATTAGAGAGCACTGATTTTTTCCTCTCCAGCTGGAGATTTTTTTAAGTTGATCCCCGCTTTCTATGAAAGGCACAGTCTCCCCTCATGCAGGGAGTTAGGACCAAGAACAACTGTTATTTTTTTGATTGTAGAATTGCTGCAGTGTGTTTTGCTGGGTGTTGCAGAGAGAAATTGCTACGGCCCCTTAATCTGACTCAGGCAGGGATCGAACCCCAATTGTGTTTTTTCCCTTTGATTGAAACAAGCCCTGCAATGTTTTCTGTTCTTATGGCTGTGCAGAGTGAAAAATGTGCCGGTCCCTTACTCGGGAGTGAGAGAGACGGGAAGGCTCGTTTCCTGTTAATCCACCGGAGGCCAAGCAGAATGTAATGAGCTCTCAGCTATTTGAAATGCAAGGAGGAGGGATCCGACCAGCACTGGATATCAGTGTAAATAGAAACAGAAGATAAGGAATACTGTGAATACAAGACAGCTTTGCTAATGACATCTAATTGCAAAGTTACTTGTTTTCACTGTCCCCTTAATAATAATAATAATAATAATAATAATAATAATAATAATAATCTTTATTTATATAGCGCCAACATATTCTGCAGCACTTTACCCAAATTTGGAGGGTAAAAATACAGACATTACACATTAAAAGTATTACAGATGAGACACAAGATTGTGAGGGCCCTGCTCGCAAGAGCTTACCAATCTTTAGGGTGTAGGGAGAGCGAAGGGAAGAAGTGCTAGATTTACAATGGTCCAGCCATGTGACATAAATATGAGGTTTTTTTACATAGAATTCGGTGAACCTGCCCCCTTTATATACATCTTTTAAACAGTTAAAATGCTGAAAATGAGATGAGTGCGCTAGGGAGTGTGGGGGGAGGGGGGGAGAGTGTTAGCATTAGGGATTCTGGTAGGCACGAGTGAGAAGATATATTCTCAGGGCCCTGTTAAACTATGAGAGTTCTGAGTGCACCTGATCGCCCCGGTAGCATATTCCAGAGAATGGTGCGCACGTGTGAAGTCTTGGAGACGGGCATGGGGAGGTTCGGATGATTGATGAGTGTAACCTGATATCATAGCAGAGCGGAGAGAGCGGGTAGGGTGGTAGACAGAGATGAGGAGGAGATGTAAAGGGGGAGCAGCGTTGTGGAGAGCTTTAGAGTGAGAGTGATGGTTTATGTTGTTCCTGTACTGGATGGGAAACCAGTGCAGTGATTGACACAGGGTAGAGGCATCAGTATAGCGGCTGGAAAGAAAGACAAGCCTGGCTGCTGCATTCAGGACAGATTGGAAAGGGGAGAGTTTGCACAGAGGGAGACCGATAAGCAAAGAGTTACAGTAGTCGAGACGAGAATGAATAAGAGCACCAATGAGAGTTTGAGTTGTTTCTACAGTGAGAAAAGGACTGATTCTGGAGATGTTCTTGAGGTGCAGGTGACAGGAGCGGGCAAGGGATTGGATATATGGTATGAAGGACAGATCGGAATCTAGTATAACCCCCAGACAGCGGGCCTGCTGCCTAGGAGTTATGGTGGTGCCACACACTGAGACAGAAAGGGCAGGGTAAGGTCTGTTAGTAGATGGTGACCATTTAATGAAATGATACAACCCCTTTAAAAGATATGGGTATCAGACTATAGCAACACAAAGTCAAACGGATAAAAAGGTAGGTGTTTATTTTGTAAAAGCAGTTGAACATAAAGTAAACTATATAATGTTGGTGTCCTTGTGATCATGTTGATACAAAACACAAATAATTTGTCAATTATACTACATGGTAAATGTCATGAAAACTAAACTCAAAAAATAAAACTGAAAAAATAGCAAAATTGCTGTTTTTTCCATTTCCCCTAAAAAAAAATGCACGCCAGAAGGCTTAAAAAATGCAACCTGTTCCTCAAATAGCAAGCTCTCATAAAGGCCTCATAATTTCTTTATGTATACCTTTCGTACTAAACTCTTTTTCATCTGATCCATATCTCCCCAAGAAACATAACACAGTAGAAACAAGCATAGGTGTTACCACCCAGCTAGTTCTGGCAAGTGACCTAACCCTCAGAAGCAGGGAGGATCAACTACTGCTCTCTGTCCTGCATTTATGTCCTGTGTAGTTTCTCTAGCATAGAGAAAAGGAGAGACTATAGAGGATATACTTGAGCATAGTAGGGCCTCTTTTCCTTGCCTGTATGCCTCTAAATAATTTATTTATCCATTGGCCACTGATTTTACCCAGACTATGCTGAGACTCTGACTCTGGATGTCATCTATTGGAAGCAGAAGTACAACCGGCTTAAGAAAGGCTCTTGTAGCCGAAACGTCGCTTTTGAACATGCTGGAATAAAGTTTCTTCCATCTTTTTGAAAGAGGAGTGCTGCGTTTTTTATTTATTTATTTATTTTTTATATATACACAAATGAGAACTGTGAATGTGCGGAGTAGCCTGCCTGAGGAACTATTCACAGCAAAAATAGTTGAGAGTTTCAAGGAAGGCTTAGAAAACTACTTATTACTAAATATTATTAATACTTATGTAGCTGTATTAAATGTCTAGGAGCAGTCTGATGGCAATTTTGTGAGCAGAAATTAAATATTCATTTATGGCAGATTGGTTCTTGCCTTATGGGTTCAAAGTCTTCTTTAGTAGGGGAAACTGTCATGATCCACATTGCAGTCGCTTCTCCAGACCACGGACACGGCCATGTCCCCTGTCACCACTCCCTCTGTGTTTTCCCCTGTCCCCGTTTCTACTCCGGTCTTCCCTCCTGCCAGTGTCCAGTGTGCCCACACGCCCTCCCTAGAGCGTGCACAGGCTCGCCAAAGTTTAAAGAGACAGTACACTAATTACCTGGCCAAAGACCTTTGACTACCTGGGACTTAAGGAACTTCCTGCCTCTGCTCTGGGTCAGTTTGTTGATGTCTCCACTTTGCTCCCGACCTCTGTTTGCTGTCCTGGTCCCTTTTACTTGCGTTACTGATGTCCTGGTTCAAGAGTTACCTATGTTTACCCGTACTGCTGATACCTGTCGCTACGACAGTCTGCTTCATGTCTGAGACTCTGCTACAGTCTACAGTTGCACCTGCCTTGACCCATGATCTCTGCCTGTACCTCTGACCTATTTCAGGCACTTCAACTGTCACTTGAAGCAGCCACATCAGGGGTAGCGACTTGGGGGTTCACCGCAGCTAAGCTTGCCCGGTCTTGCGGTGTGCTCTGGTGAAGACTGGGGGCCCCTTAGACTCTGCTTCTTGGCGTGGTCTGCATCTGCACCATCGCTCGTGGTGGCCCAGAGGATCCACATGCACCCAGCACCCACCATTACAGAAACAAAGCTTAAAAATTCCCTATCCTGCTTCCTTCATCCATATCTTATCCCATCTTTGGTTGAACTTGATGGACATATGTCATTTTTAAACCATACTAGCTCAGCCCCTGATAACTCTAATGCTTTATCACCTACTTCCAAGTGTCCATAATGGAAATATCACATGATAATAAACCTTATTTTGGTGATAGTTTTTATTATTAAAAAAGAAAAACTTGGAAAAACATCCATTTTTTATTCATTTACTTTTCCTGATATAAGAAAAAAAAATGTGTAATATTACAACTAAGCTTTGTGTATAATAGAAAAAAGTAAAGTCATTAGTAGTATTACAAAGTCCAAAAAAAATTCTAAGTTTCAAACCCACATGTGCTAAAAAAGAAAATGTGCTGGGTCAGGAACGAGGAAGTAAACATCTTAGTCAGGAAGTGGTTTAGGTATTTTCTGGAGAGATGGGTTATGTGATACCTTTTTTGGATCTGTTAGTGATAGTGCCTTTACTGTAATTATGGAAGTATAACTATTAAGAAAGGTTGTAACTCACATTTTAAGCCACTCTGAAAGCTACTCTCATTTGGCAAAGGTGGAGTACATACTTAACCAACCAAAAAAATGCTCATCCATAAATGTAATACAAAAGTAATATAAATAATGTCTAATAATGCACAAAATATAAATATATTACCAACAAAGTAAATCAATTAAATACAAAATATATCCATAAAAATATATTTTATTAGAAATATTTAAAACACTAATATTAAAAGATATGTCATGATGTAACAGGTGTTACCGGAAAAGGAAAACGAGAAAATAGTTAATGTGACACTGATTAATTAATAAAGCAATTCATAAATGTACAATGCATATAACATGGTGAAGTCCCCAAAAAATTTAAATATCATGTATACAAAAAACATATGTTATAAATAGACTTAACAAAAAAATTAATTCATAAAATATGTCCCAAATAAAGTTAAAGTGATAGTGTCCACAGCAAATTTAACCCCCCACCTCCCAACCTGGGGTTTTTTTCCCAAATGTTTTCGTGTGGGGAGCCCCTTTAATTAGATGAATTTTATTTATAAATATGGTACTTCTTTGGGGGGACAACAAAATTTCAAAAAAAAACGATCAAAAAAAAATTTTTTTTTTCCCTAAGGAAATTATTATGTTATATAGGGAAAAATAACAATTACATATATCTGGACAGGCTTGATATTTGCATTCCTTCAGGTCATAACATGTCTGTTTTGACATCTTGTCCCCATCAATGATCTCGTACAAATTGTATCTATTGTACAGAATAAACAACTACCTACCAAAGCCTCTTTCAATTTTCTCATCTAATGTACATTTAATAAAAACACTTTTTAGTGCATCTACTGCTTATCAGCGGCAAGTATACAAAAAATTTACATTGAAATGTAGATACAATTTTGAAACTGGACCAATTAGACTTCAATTTTCTAAACTACATGGACATAATACATAATACATGACACCACATGAGAAAAGTGAATGCAGGTATTCATTTGCATAACCCAACTTCCTCCAATTTGTGTTATAAATAATATCTGGTTAATCGCTTTTTGTTTTTATTCTTGTCTTGTTTTTTTTTGGTCTGGTAATGGTTAAGAAAAAAAGACTGTTTTAAATTGAAAAATTGTAATGGCCCCCCAAACAACGTCATATAAAATCACATAACAATGTTTATACCTACTTTAATTGAAAGCAGAATAAGATAAATGAACAATATGTAGATGAACAAACAGTAAAGTGTGGTATATCACAAAAGGTAATTGCTACTTTTTTATATTTTCGGGGGGAAAGCCCCCCAAACTGGAAGGAAAAAATGGGGCAAAAACCTTTTTTTTAGACCTAAAGTAAGACAATGAAAAATGGAAAAAATTTATTTTTTCTCATAGTGGTAATTTTTTTCATTTTTACCCAAAAACCCCTGTTAGCCTAGGGGAAAAATTTTTATGTACCCAAAAAACTATCTTTATTTTTATGACACAAAAACATATGGTCTATGACAAGTAAAATTTTTTATATAAAGTTTTTCACATCTTTTAATTAATTGTATCTTTTTTAATGACCGATTTTTAAAAAAAACCTTCTCTTTTACCAGATTCTGTCACTTAAGCTGATTGTGTTTGAAATGTAATTTTCAGCATCTAGATACCTTAGCTATATCTAATTTTTATACATTTAGATGTGGTTAGGGAGCTGACATGGCTGCATATTAGACTAAAACATAGATGTAAAATGATTGACCTTAAACCATATTTGTCCTATTAGCTAAGGGATGAGAGGTCTGTTGGAAATGGCCTCATCCCAAACCTGAGTTTGTCTGTTGAATGGATATATTGTCCTTAGATGCCATTTTTTTAATTAAATTTACAACACATTAGCCAATGATGTTAAATGCTCCGTATAACCATAAATTACATACACATTAACATACAGTATTTTTACTGTATTATACATTAAGTACTCACATACACAGCTTTATGTGGAGACTGCCTCACTAGAGATCAAATTAAAAGCAGACATAAAATAAACCTTTTTTCACCTATACTGTGGCATATCCAGCTGATTTGATGTCTTCATCATCGGTATACTTTTGTATATCTTCTTACCTCCTCCTCTGACAGTCTTTTGTAGATTTTTTGGTTATAGAGAACCTGGAAAATAATAGTTCTACCACAATATACTATATTGAATACATCTATTTAATAATTTCCTTCTTATACACAATATGGCCACAGACTGCATATATGATAAGTCGTGTACATACCGTAGATTTATTTGACCTCATCCCCAGCAACATCTTGATTAGGAAGATATTGATAATTAAACTATGGTTTGATCTTGGCTCATATGCCTTAGGGAAACCCTTAGCACTCTCCTTACATATCTTATGAAACATCATAATCTCTTTTTAATTCTGGTGGACTTAGCATGAGCATGTATTACATGGAGACCCATTCATTTAAAAAATACTTTGAGGCTACCCCATGCAATAGCTGATCTTTGGGGTGGCATTCATGTGAGTTTTGGTTTATTCAGATATGACAATCCTTTTCAGCCTGTAGTGTAAAAATCCAAGTTGAATAAAGTATATTTCCCAGTTTTAACACTATTAGCCTTATTCAACCATTTTTACATTTATTTCTGTTGAAGAAGCGTTAAGAGGCTTCCAATCTTTAAAAATTGTGTTCAATTGGTTCAACTACAGTATGATTTATCACTTACTTATACACAGTCAAGTAACATTATTTCAGCCACCAGCTAATATCCAGATTAACCACTGTGTGCAGCACGTACAGCTACTATATGGGCTGGGAGTGACCAAATAAGGTTCTGGTAGGTTGTCACAGATATCTGGAGCCATGTTAAAAGCATCCTACAGCTACTGTAGGCTGCAAGGAGGAGAGTCCATAGAGAAAACATGACAATCAGGGTTGTCCTATAGATGCTCAGTTGGGTTCAAATCCTGAGAATTCGGGGGCCCGATTAGAACTTGGAAGTCTTGATCATGTTCTTCAAACCCATGTCACATTGTTGTGCTAGAAGATACCATCTGCCCCAAGGAAGACAATCAGCATAAATGGGTGTAAATTAACTTCAATTATGGATTCTTACATAAATCGGCTGAGAGTGCTTTTCACATGGATGAGTGAGCCCAGAGAATGCCACAAAAACATTCCATAGACCAAGGGTTCCCAAACTCCAGTCCTCACGTCCCACCAACAGGCCATGTTTTCTGGCTTTCCTTAGCAGTGCACAAGTGATTTAATTATGCTGCACAGGTGACTTAATTATTGTCAGTGCATTCTGTGGGATATCCTGAAAACATGACCTGTTGGTGGGGCGTGAGGACTGGAGTTTGGGAACCCCTGTCTTAGACCATATTGCTGCCAGTACTACATTTTCTTCTTCCACCAATGGTTGTATGGTATTTGTTCTCTGATGTTTTTCATCTGACACACCAACGTCTATCCATTCAATAAAGAAAAATATATGACTCATTGGAGAGGGTAACCCTTTGTCAATCAGCTGAGGTCCACTTTCAATATTGACAAAAATTGTAGCCTTTTCTACTAATGCAACTTTGTTTGTAAAGGTACAGTAACCATTTGCTACTTCAAAGCGCCATACACACTAGGATTCACTGAACAGTTGTTTAACTCAGACATCTGATAGCATCCTGGTTCATTTTGGTAGTGAACTGCTCCATTGTATCATGCTGGAACGCATTCAGGCACCTTTGTAACTAATGTTTACCTCTCACTTCAATAGTGCAGGGTGCTCCACAGTCTCCACATTGCTTATTTACAATGGTGCCATTTGTCCACTCACGATACACTTTCACCACCACAGCAGTTCACAAATTCTAAAGTTTCAATTATACTGCCATATTTGGCCTGAAAGCCAATAATCACCCCTTTTTGCAACTCTAATAAATTGCTCTTTTTACTCATGACAGCAAAAATGAACATGTGTGCAGACAGCCTATCACTCACCTTATATACCCACCAAGGAAGCTGAATTCAATAAATAGCTAATTTGCATTTTCATTATTTTAAGTGGCTATGTAGGCAGAGCCCAGTGCATTGCCTTGCTAGGGACTATCATCGGCCTTATTCATATCTTTGAATGGGGTTTGTCATAAGCCAGGCTGCAGAAAGCATATGATGCAGTGTCAGTCAGTAGCAGAATAATAGTATAATGTATCTATTCATTAGTGGATCTGTTTAATTTTAAAGATGGGGAGAAATGACAGTTCTACCTTATACTTTGTAGTAGAGGAGCATGCAGGCAGCTGTACATAGAGGCAGGGTCTGTGAGTAGAGATCATTTTTGGAAACTTTAGTGCTTAACATTAGAAGTCCCATTCACAGTAAGCCCTGGTAGCATCAAAACAACTATTCTGAGCAGAGCTGGACAAGACAATGAAAGCGAAAAAACAGCTGCTTCTGCACTTTGGTGACATCAATTGGTAAGCATTTGAAAACATACAGTTATTATTCATAAGCTCAGAAAATGTGGACATGTGAAGAGATTGGCAGTGGTCCTCCTTAAAGCCAGATGCTTATTTGTGTTTCTGTGCACAACCAAGTAGTATTTTATTCAAGTCTCTTTTTGTCTGGTTTAAGCTTAACTCCAGGGAAGAAGTGAGTTAGAAAAAAAGGGAAGAAAAGTTAGAATTCTTTCTGAGCTCAAACCTGCTGATAAGATGCTATTTTATATTGATTTTTCCTGAAGCCAGTAATCTTGAAAGCTTGTAACAGAGGATGAGGTAAATATCATTTTATTTGCTCAAATAGGTTTAGATTAGATTGAGATGAAAAACCAGGGACATACCAAATTAGGACTGAAAGCAACAATTACAGATTATTGTTTCCAGTGGTAACTAGAATTGCTTATTTTGCTGATAATGCAGCTTGAATCTGGTGAATACGTTCTATTTGTATTTATCTTTTATATGCTAACAATAAATTGAATATGGTGACTTTTCATTTATTCCCTACCTATCATTTAAAGGGTTATGCTTTTGAAGTGCCATAACTTATTGCTGGGACTCTTGCACATGGCAACATAGTATAGTGCCTGTATGGCAGTGCACAGAGGCCATATGGCAACATAGTAAAAAGCTGCAGAGATATAACTCCCTAAAAAGACTTTCATAGCAATCCAGGGTTGCATGGCAACATTTTTTATATGAGATCCTACAATAAGAGTCTATATACTTTTATTGGTGCTATATTTTACCCTTATACATCTGAGCCATTACATCAACTTAGTCATGGGCCCTTATGTTTAAATTACCTTAAAATGTAAGAGTGTTGTAGTTGAAGGCAATGAGGGGCAGAGTCTGTTTATATGCAGATACAGCAGAGCTGAGTCCATATAACATGACTTTTGTCATTATGAATATTTTGTACTTACATTAGAATCTGTCTCCCATACATATTTTTAGATGAAAATGAGGATCTGATTGTGGCACAAAGGAGATGAGTGACATTTCTCAGTAATTTCTTAGAGAATATCTTCCCACATCCTTGTTGTATAATCCTATCCTCATTTTATTCTGAAGATGTGCAGGAAAATCTTTGAAATATGATGTAAACCTAGCTTTAAATTCAGTTACTACCATGCTGAATTGTTTTTTTTTACCTGCACAGTTATCTATAAACATGATGTTTGTCCATATAGATCTATACCCTCAATTCTATGGAACAAAATGCAAAGTAAACAAGAATGCAATGATTTTGAAATCTCTTATTCATCACAGAACATAGAATACATATCAGAAGTGGAAAGTTAGACATTTTTCATTTCATTTTAAAAAAATTGTTAAGAAATTGATGGCAACAACACATCTCTGAGGAGATGGAACGGGACTAACAGAAGGCTAAACAAGTAAGTGGTCTTAAAAAAAAGATGAAGGGACAATGTTCAACTAAGTCACATGATTGTATAGAAAAAACATGATAGAGATCCAGAGTCTCTTAGAAGCAAAGATGGTGAGAGGTTCAACAATCTGTGAAAAACTAAAAATTGTGGAACAAATTTTCCTCAATGAAAAATTGAAAAAACTTTGAATATTTCAACATTTAAAATCTTTAATGTCATAAAAAAATATTTATAGAATCCGGGTAAATTCATGTGCACCAGGGACAAGGCTGATGGTCAAAATTGGATTATTTTCAATGGGTCCTCAGGCAACACTGCACTAACAACAGGCATGATTTAGTCATACAAATCACTGTTTGAACTCAGGAATATGTCATTAACTGTAAACACAGTTTGAAGTGTAATCAACAAATGCAAGTTAAAGCTCTATCATTCAAAGAAGAAGCCACCATAAATTAGCACAATCCAGAAACACTGTCATCTTTTCTGGGCCAAAGTGCATTTATAATGGAAAATTAAGGCAAAATGGAAAACTGTTCTTTGGTCATATGAGTGAAAATTTGGATTTTTTTATGGAAACTATTAGAAAAGCGAAGAAATCAGAAGATTTCTGAAACTGAACACTTACACACTTTTTATACACTTAAGACGGAGGTCTTTAAAGGCGCTTAACATTGTTTAAAATAACAAAATGCAATATAAATAGTGAAGTTATTTACAACAAGTTACAGTAAGAAATAAACAATCTTGGAACTTGTGAGGCATGACAAGAGGATCATTAGTTCTTGCTGTTGTCTGTTTGCAATCAGCTGGTGATTTGTGGCTCCCACAGTTCACACATAGCGTTACATGAAACTAGCATGTATAGTAAGCCCATAATGCAAAGTTTGAAGTTTTTGCATTAGCTTATATTCTCATTCCTCTCCCTCTGCGTGAAATGTCTCAATAAACCACAACCTGCAAATATACAAGTGGTCTTCTCCAGATAAATGTGTTGCCATTTTTTTATTGGGCCCTACAGAACACTCCAGACAATAATCTGTGGCAGGTTAGGTGGTTGGCAGGAGGGAAGGAGAGGAGGGACTGAGAATATTTCTTTAAGTCTGTTGTCCCTATGTGGCACAGGTTGCAGTTCCCTGACAACCTTTTTTTAGAATCTCCAGCTGTGGTTTATAGATGACAACGATAGGCACTCGGGCTTCATCCTGGGTCTCTTTTTATAAGTAAGAAGGTCGTACCTATTGATGGCTGACTCTTTATTTATTTGGTTGTCCGTCACTTTTGGTTGGTATTCCAGTTGAAAGAATTCAGCACACAGTTTAAAAGTTTGCATCTCTGATGGCATGGGGTTACAGTAGTGCATATGGCATGAGCAGTTTATACATTTTGAAAGAGAAAATCACTGTTGAGCAGTATATTAAGGTTTTAGAACAACAAACGCTCCCACCCAGACAATATCTATTTCAGGGAAGGCCTTGCATATTTTGGAAAGACAATGCTAAATTACATGCTGCATCCATCACAACAGTATGGCTTCGCAGAAATTGAGTTTGGATACTGACCTGGCTGTCTGAAATCCAGAAATTCCACCAAGAGAAAACATGTGTGTCACAATTGTGGGAGGTCAGTACGTACTGTAACTAGTGATGAGCGATTGTGTCAACTATCGTCATCGGATCGATAGTCGATATAGTCAATTATCATGCCGATATCCGATAATAGATAATGGCTGATGACCATTAAAGACTATGGGAGAGGAACAACACCTTCATTCTTACACCCAAACAGGGCTGGAGAAGCTGGAATTAACATCCAAAACAGTAAAATGGATACGTGCTACATCTTAGGCAACAAGAGTCACAGAAAAAAACTCACAGACTATTCACTATCCTGTCTTGTACCCCAGCATTGACCCCTTTAAAACCCGCATCACCCACAAAATAAAAAGTGCCAGAAGGCATATTATTTGAACCATTATTTTACTTGAACTGGACAATGACTATCCCTGTCCTGGAACGCAGCATGAGCCTTAAACCTGTCTGACCCACAGATTAAAAAGTGCCAGAAAAAGGAGTCTTTGAGCCATAATTTTTAGGATGGAATCCCACCACATCTTTGTTTCTCTCTTTTTTAATTGTATGAAATGGGTTGTCTCACTACAGGGATTGCTAGCTATGTTAAAGATCTTGCAAAAACAAGTAATTTTGGGAAAAATGGTCCATTAACCCTGTCCTACCTATTCCTGTTTTTGACAGCACCATCACCCTTGAAACCACTCTTGACAAATGTGAAGAACAAATTTCTGTTTGAAACCAATTTTTTTATAATAGGGCCTGTAGTATAGCTGCATTTCACAGCAACATGCCCCTACAAATTCAAAATATGACCCTTGAGCCACTGTTGACAATTGTGAAGAACAAATGTCTGATAGAAACCACATTTATTATAATAGGAGCTGTAGTATTGCTGCATTTCACATCAACATGCCCCCAAAAAGTCAAAACATGACCCTGGAGCCACTGTTGACAATTGTGAAGAACAAATGTCTGTTAGAAACCACATTTTTTATAATAGGACCTGTAGTATTGCTGTATTTCACTGCAGCATGACCCAATAAATTATAAAAATGACTTTGCAGCCACTGTTAAAAATTGTGAGGGAGAAATTCCACTTAGAAGCAACATTTCTGTTCCAAAGGACCATGATTATAGCTGTATCTCACAGCACCATGACCCCAAAACCATTAACATGTGGAAAAATTCTAAAGATAAAGTGAGTACCCGTATATACTCGAGTATAAGCCGACCGAGGTATAAGCGAGGCACCTACTTTTGCCACAAAAAAAACGGAAAGCTTATTGACTCGAGTATAAGCCTAGGGTGGAAAACGCAGCGGCTACTGGTGAATTTTAAAAATAAAAATAGATACCAATAAAATTACATAGGCAGTTTAATGTCCTCATAGACCAATATAGGCAGGTATAGGCGTTTAATGTCCCCATAGGCAGTGTTAATGTCCCCAAAAAGCAGATATAGGGAGTTTAATGTCCCCATAGGCTGGTATAGGCAGTTTAATGTCCCCATAGTACTAGGCAGGTATAGGTAGGCTATAGGTAGTACTAGGCAGGTTTTAGGCAGTAACTAGGCAGGTATAGGTAGGCTTATAGGCAGTACTAGGCAGGTATAGGTAGTACTAGGCAGGTATAGGTAGGCTTATAGGCGAGTACTAGGCAGGTATAGGTAGTACTAGGCAGGTATAGGCAGTACTAGGCAGGTATAGTAGGCTTATAGGCAGTACTAGGCAGGTATAGGTAGTACTAGGCAGGTATAGGTAGGCTATAGCGTAGTACTAGGCAGGTATAGGCAGTACTAGGCGGATAGGTAGGCTTATAGGCAGTACTAGGCAGGTATAGGTAGGCTTATAGGCATTACTGGGCAGGTATAGGCATTACTGGGCAGGTATAGGCATTACTGGGCAGGTATAGGCATTACTGGGCAGGTATAGGCATTACAGGGCAGGTATAGGTAGGGTATGGGCAGTACTTGGCAGCAATAGGCAGTACTAGACAGGTATAGGCAGGTGTAGCAACGTTTTAAAACAAAAAAAAATCACTTCCCTGGCTCCCCGCTGTTTCCGTCTCCCTCACTGGCCGGCTCCTCCGCTTTCGGTCCCGCGGCGCTTTTTCCCCGGGCCAGGCGGGTGACGTCATCAGGGCCGCGCAGGCAGCGTGATGACATGCCGCTGCCTGTGCCGGGGAGCCCCGGGACAGCCGCGGCCGCATCCTGAGAGTTTGCAAACCGCGAGTCCACTGCGGAGCACGGAGCGCCGCTCTGTGCCCGCAGTGGTATCTCTTCACCTGTGTGCGCTCCGGGGGAGTCGCATGCAGGGGAAGAGATGACGGACAGTGCCGGCCGCGCAGCCGCCGGAAACTGTCAGCCGTGCTGGGCCTTCAGTTATATGGTTTCCGTGAGGAGCCGCATAAAACTGAAGCGTCCCTGTCAGACTCGGGCCATCGCAGCGCCCTGAGTGCCGACAGTGACTCGATTTATAAGCGAGGGAGGGTTTTTCACACATTTTTTGTGCTAAAAAAAACTCGGCTTATACTCGAGTATATATGGTAAATGGAATACGGTTTTGTCATGAAACCTTGGTGTCTTTTACAGTCTCCTCACAGCAAAACCAGCAAAATGAACTTTTGGAAACTGAGAATAAAAAATGCAGTAAGAAATGATCATTTTAAAAAAAAGTTTTCAAGAGGACCATTTCTTTTGGAAGGTGAATGTGAAGTAGACCGGCAACTAATCGGGGACCTCGGCAATTGGGGGCCCCAACATCATCAGAGATCCATGCCTGATTCATCTTGATGAAAGTCAAACGATTTCCCCATTATCTGTGGAAAGCTGGATGCGTTTGTCTGTAATGATCCTCCAGCTGTGCTGGAGGTCGCTCAGATATGACGCTGGCTGCTGGGCAGGACAACACCTCTATGGCGTGGCGAGCGAGCTCGGGCCATTCATCCATTTTGGATACCCAGAAGTCAATTGGGTCGGGAACACAACCGTGTTGATACGCAGATAGTCATCTTAAGCCCGTCTCTGTGTGTTGTATGTGTGCCCTGCATTACATGTGCTGGTGAGGTGGTAAATAAAGATTGCCAGCGGCCACCCATTAGGCTTCTGCAACAATGCCTGCTGCTGCTGCTTTGCACTCAAACTACTGTCACTTTGCTGACGTTGTTCCACCTTTGATTATTTGAAAAATGTGAAGCAGATGCAACAGATGTCTCCAGTTGATCAATTAGCACGGTCTTCAATTCCTGCATTTTTTCTCTTATTTGGGTGGTTGGAAGGAAAGTGCTGAGTTTTGCTTTGTACCGGGATCGGGGGGGTGGTGACAAGTAACTGTTGTTCAGTTTGATTTGGGCCCTTTAAAGCGAGGATCATGTTGGAGGAAATGGAGCATCCAAGCACTCATGTGAGAGATGGGAGCCCCTTGATTTCCCAAGCCTCTGGGTCGGGGGACACTAGCAAACTGATCTTCCTCATCTTCCTCCTCCCCCAAATCCTGCCAACCTTTTCCCAAGGCGGGGACATTGGTAAGTCGGGTCCGGAATAATCATCCCCCCCTTTTCCGCTTCCCCCCGGACGCTTAAACACAGCCCTGTTCCTAGATATGACCCGAAGCCTTGCACTACCCGGGCCCCTGAAACAACCCTTTGAAGACCAAAAAATTGTGAAACTGGGGGCCCTTGGGGTTTCGCGGAGAGAAAGGCCCCGTGTCCGCTCTGTGTCGTCTCCTCCCCATCGTGTTGGGACCTAATGTTTTCAGAGTGTTCAATGATCTTCCCGAACTAAGATCACCAAAAAGCTCATGCTGACAAGGGCTTGTCCGCACTGACCTTTTGGGGGTTTTTTAAAAATGGAAAGTGGTGCAGGTTTTTTTCCCCCCCTCCACTCTCGTCTAAACCCCCCCGAGCCCGCACCGCTTCTTGTCACTTCAAAACCCGTAAGGGCATTGGGGCTGCTGCCACAATCGTGGAGTGGGAGGGGGGAATTTCCAGCGTGTTGCCACGTCAAAAATGAGACGGTTGAGGGGGGAGGCCGAGTGACGTGCAAAGCAGCTGGGCGGGACAAGCGGGTGGAATGGCGGAAGTGTGAGCTCAGGACTCCACCTCCTCAAGGCGCCAAATTCGAGTTTTCACACACCAAATTGCCTGGTACAAGGGTTTTTGTCACCCAGCCAGCGTCGGTCTCATTTCAAGAGCCGTCCACAGCTCCCCGACCTGTGTGTTGACGGTCTACAAGACAATTAATTTCAACACCCTGTTTTCTTGGGCTTTGAGCCCCCAGAGGGACCCTTTGGGGGGAAAAACCCTGCACCATCCCTGCGGGTTTTTAAAAAGCATGCGCCGATTGAAGCCACCGTTACCCCCAAGACATCCCCCCAGCTCACCCCGGAGCGCCAGAGATATAGGCCTTGGGCCCCTACTAGTCAGTGTCGGGGGTCAAGGGAAATTTGCCGGGAAAAGACAGGCAACGCGCTTGAAATGTTGAGACACGGGCGGCCAGGGCAAGACGCTTTTCTGGAAAAGAAATGCCGCCGCATCTGGATTGGGGGCAGGAAGGGGCCCTGATTTGGGGACCCATGTGTCCCCCCAACGAAAGGCAACATTTCCAAGGCCCAAAAACCCGGCAATGCCGACTTCAGGCTTTTGGCTTTGGGATGGTTTGGGTTAAAGTGTTTTTTTTCTCCCAAACCTGGTAGACAGAATGGCTGTAGACTGGCCTGTGATGGTGTGCAGGTACTCAAACTGGTAGAAGAAGAAGGGGTAGGATGGGTCTCTGATGGTGCTGGTGGTACGCGGGGACGGTGGAGGCTGAAGCGGAGGTTTGATCCTTGATCATGATCTGAGAGACATGGGCAGCTGAGGAACGCTTGGTGGTGGCGGAGGAGGAGGAAGGAGGGGGGAGACAAAAGGGGTGACAGTGGGTTTGGAAGCCCGGCATCGGTGTGGCCCTTTTTTGGTCAAGTGTTCCCCCCCATTTTTAACTCATGCATTCGCTGCATGGTGACTAGACATGTTGGTGGTGGTTTTAAAAACCTAAGATTCTTGCCTCTACTGATGCGTTTACGGCAAAGGCGGCATATGACATCGCTGGGTGAATCAGAGGCTTGCTCGAAAAAGGCCCAGGCTTAAGAGGTCCTGGACCTTTTTTTTACGGCGAAAAGCGAGGAGCGGTGTTTCCGTTGATCGTGGCTGGCGGATTAATCTCAGCGGACTTGTGCATCCGCCCTCTCCCTTTTTGAGGCAGGAGCCGTTTCTGACACTACCCCATCGTCTTCCTCCTCATCCAGTGATGAAGCGCTCGCAAGCAAATTCTGCTGAAAAGACCATGTTGGATCCGAAATGTTGTCATCATCATCATCAACACAGGTGACTTACGTCCTGACATTCTGCAAACCCGGAGCTGCGGGCTACAAGAAGAGGCACTGCAAGGCGTTGCCGAGCGCCGGGATTTTTGCCGATTGACCCGACTTACTTCTCCTCCTCTGATGCATCAGCGAATTGGGCGTCAGAGCAGACAAAATCATCCTCTTTGGCCCTTTGATCTTTGGAAATGCCTTCTGACCCCAACGCATTTGCATCAAAAGGTCTTCAGAAAATGGATTATCCCAGTGGTGGGTAACACGAGTTGACATTTGGGCTGCCTTCGCTTCTGTTGGACGGATGCTGACGATGATGATGATGACATTTGTGGCCGTGACCGGGAGGACGAGGGGGGGTAAGCTGCGATGCG